>SZWC01014872.1:0-11758 GCA_023375785.1 Penium margaritaceum
CCTGATGCTAGTGCCTGATTATTGTGCCTGATGCTTGTGCCTCATGCGTGTGCCTGATTCTTGTGCCTGATGCTTGTGCCTGATGCTTTTGCCTCATTCTTGTGCCTTTCTGCTTGTGCCTGATGCTTGTGCATGATGCTTGTGCCTGATGGTTGTGCCTGATGATTGTGCCCGATTCTTGTGCCTGATGCTTGTGCCTGATGCTTGTGCCTGATTCTTGTGCCTGCTTCTTGTGCTAGATGCTTGTGACTCATACTTGTACCTGATGCTTTTTCCTGATGCTTGCAACTGATGCTTGTGCTTGATGCTTGTACCTGATACTTGTGCCTGCTGCTTGTGCCTGATAAGTTTACTTGATGCTTGTGCCTGATGCTTGTACCTGATGGTTGTGCCTGATGATTGTCCCTGATTGTTGTGCCAGATGCTTGTGCCTGATGATTTTGCCTGATGCTTGTGCCTGATGCTTGTGCCTGATGCTTGTGCCTGATGCTTGTGCCTGATGCTTGTGCCTGACGCTTGTGCCTGGTTCTTGTACCTGATTCTCGTGCCTAATTCTTTGACATGATGCTTGTGCCTGAGGCTTGTGCCTGATGCTTGTGCCTGATGCTTGCGCCTCATTCTTGTGCATGATGCTTGTGCCTGATGCTTGTGCCTGATGCTTGTGCCTGATGCTTGTGCCTGATGCTTGTGCCTGATGCTTCTGCCCAATTCTTGTGCCTGATGCTTGTGCCTGATTCTTGTACCTAATGCTTGGTTCTGATGCTTGTGCCTCATGCGTGTGCCTCATGCTTTTGCCTTATGCTTGCCCCTGATTTTACCATATTCCTTTTCCTGATGATTTTTCCTGATGCGTGTGCCTGATGCGTCTGCTTGATGCGTGTGACTGATGCGTGTGCCTGAAGCTTGTGCCTGATGCTTGTGCCCGATGCTTGTGCTCGATGCTTGTTCCCGCTGCTTGTGCCCGATGCTTGTTCCCGCTGCTTGTGCCCGATGCTTCTTCCCGCTGCTTGTGCCTGATGCTTCTGCCTGATGCTTGTGCCCGATGCTTGTGCTCGATGCTTGTTCCCGCTGCTTGTGCCCGATGCTTGTTCCCGCTGCTTGTGCCCGATGCTTCTTCCCGCTGCTTGTGCCTGATGCTTCTGCCTGATGCTTGTGTTTGATCATTGTGGCCGATGCTTGTGCCTGATGCTCATGCCTGCTGCTTGTGCCTGATGCTTGTGCCTGATGCTTGTTCCTGATGCTTGTGCCTGATGCTTGTGCTTGATGCTTGTGCCTGATGCTTTTGCCTGATGCTTGTGCCTGATTCTTTTGCATGATGCTAGTGCCTGATGATTGTGCCTGATGCTTGTTCCTGATGCTTGCGCCTGATGCTTGTGTAGATTCTTGTGGCTGATGAATATTTCTGATATTTTCCGGTGATGCTTGTGCCTGATTCTTGTGCCTGATGCTTATGTTTGATGCTTGTGCCTGATGCTTGTGCCTGATGCCTGTGCCTGGTGGTTGTGCCTGATTCTTATTCCTGATGCTTGTGCCTAATTCTTGTGCCTCATGCTTGTGCCTGATGCTTGTGCCTGATTCTCATGCCCAATATTTGTGTCTGATGCTTGTGCCTGATGCTCCAGCCCAATGCTTGTGCCTGATGCTTGTGCCTGATTCTTGTGCCTGATGCTTGGTCCTGATGCTTGTGCCTGATCCTTGTGCCTGATGCTTGTGCCTGATTTTTTTTCCTGTTGCTTTTTCCTGATGCTTGTGCTTGATGCGTCTGCATGATGCGTGTGACTGATGTGTGTCCCTGAAGCTTTTGTCTGATGCTTGGGCCTGATGCTTGTGCCCGATTGTAGTGCCCGGTGCTTGTGCCCGATGCTTGTGCCTGATGCTTGTGCCTCATGCTTATGGCCGATGCTTGTGCCTGATGCTTGTGCCTGATCCTTGTGCCTGATGCTTGTGCCTGATGCTTACGCCTGATGCTTGTGCCTGATGCTTGTGCCTCGTGCTTGTGGCTGATGCTTGTGCCTGATGCTTGTGCCTCGTGCTTGTGGCTGATGCTTGTGCCTGATGCTTGTGCCTCGTGCTTGTGGCTGATGCTTGTGCCTGATGCTTGTGCCTCGTGCTTGTGGCTGATGCTTGTGCCTGATGCTTGTGCCTCGTGCTTGTGGCTGATGCTTGTGCCTGATGCTTGTGCCTCGTGCTTGTGGCTGATGCTTGTGCCTGATGCTTGTGCCTCGTGCTTGTGGCTGATGCTTGTGCCTGATGCTTGTGCCTCGTGCTTGTGGCTGATGCTTGTGCCTGATGCTTGTGCCTCGTGCTTGTGGCTGATGCTTGTGCCTGATGCTTGTGCCTCGTGCTTGTGGCTGATGCTTGTGCCTGATGCTTGTGCCTCGTGCTTGTGGCTGATGCTTGTGCCTGATGCTTGTGCCTCGTGCTTGTGGCTGATGCTTGTGCCTGATGCTTGTGCCTCGTGCTTGTGGCTGATGCTTGTGCCTGATGCTTGTGCCTCGTGCTTGTGGCTGATGCTTGTGCCTGATGCTTGTGCCTCGTGCTTGTGGCTGATGCTTGTGCCTGATGCTTGTGCCTCGTGCTTGTGGCTGATGCTTGTGCCTGATGCTTGTGCCTCGTGCTTGTGGCTGATGCTTGTGCCTGATGCTTGTGCCTCGTGCTTGTGGCTGATGCTTGTGCCTGATGCTTGTGCCTCGTGCTTGTGGCTGATGCTTGTGCCTGATGCTTGTGCCTCGTGCTTGTGGCTGATGCTTGTGCCTGATGCTTGTGCCTCGTGCTTGTGGCTGATGCTTGTGCCTGATGCTTGTGCCTCGTGCTTGTGGCTGATGCTTGTGCCTGATGCTTGTGCCTCGTGCTTGTGGCTGATGCTTGTGCCTGATGCTTGTGCCTCGTGCTTGTGGCTGATGCTTGTGCCTGATGCTTGTGCCTCGTGCTTGTGGCTGATGCTTGTGCCTGATGCTTGTGCCTCGTGCTTGTGGCTGATGCTTGTGCCTGATGCTTGTGCCTCGTGCTTGTGGCTGATGCTTGTGCCTGATGCTTGTGCCTCGTGCTTGTGGCTGATGCTTGTGCCTGATGCTTGTGCCTCGTGCTTGTGGCTGATGCTTGTGCCTGATGCTTGTGCCTCGTGCTTGTGGCTGATGCTTGTGCCTGATGCTTGTGCCTCGTGCTTGTGGCTGATGCTTGTGCCTGATGCTTGTGCCTCGTGCTTGTGGCTGATGCTTGTGCCTGATGCTTGTGCCTCGTGCTTGTGGCTGATGCTTGTGCCTGATGCTTGTGCCTCGTGCTTGTGGCTGATGCTTGTGCCTGATGCTTGTGCCTCGTGCTTGTGGCTGATGCTTGTGCCTGATGCTTGTGCCTCGTGCTTGTGGCTGATGCTTGTGCCTGATGCTTGTGCCTCGTGCTTGTGGCTGATGCTTGTGCCTGATGCTTGTGCCTCGTGCTTGTGGCTGATGCTTGTGCCTGATGCTTGTGCCTCGTGCTTGTGGCTGATGCTTGTGCCTGATGCTTGTGCCTCGTGCTTGTGGCTGATGCTTGTGCCTGATGCTTGTGCCTCGTGCTTGTGGCTGATGCTTGTGCCTGATGCTTGTGCCTCGTGCTTGTGGCTGATGCTTGTGCCTGATGCTTGTGCCTCGTGCTTGTGGCTGATGCTTGTGCCTGATGCTTGTGCCTCGTGCTTGTGGCTGATGCTTGTGCCTGATGCTTGTGCCTCGTGCTTGTGGCTGATGCTTGTGCCTGATGCTTGTGCCTCGTGCTTGTGGCTGATGCTTGTGCCTGATGCTTGTGCCTCGTGCTTGTGGCTGATGCTTGTGCCTGATGCTTGTGCCTCGTGCTTGTGGCTGATGCTTGTGCCTGATGCTTGTGCCTCGTGCTTGTGGCTGATGCTTGTGCCTGATGCTTGTGCCTCGTGCTTGTGGCTGATGCTTGTGCCTGATGCTTGTGCCTCGTGCTTGTGGCTGATGCTTGTGCCTGATGCTTGTGCCTCGTGCTTGTGGCTGATGCTTGTGCCTGATGCTTGTGCCTCGTGCTTGTGGCTGATGCTTGTGCCTGATGCTTGTGCCTCGTGCTTGTGGCTGATGCTTGTGCCTGATGCTTGTGCCTCGTGCTTGTGGCTGATGCTTGTGCCTGATGCTTGTGCCTCGTGCTTGTGGCTGATGCTTGTGCCTGATGCTTGTGCCTCGTGCTTGTGGCTGATGCTTGTGCCTGATGCTTGTGCCTCGTGCTTGTGGCTGATGCTTGTGCCTGATGCTTGTGCCTCGTGCTTGTGGCTGATGCTTGTGCCTGATGCTTGTGCCTCGTGCTTGTGGCTGATGCTTGTGCCTGATGCTTGTGCCTCGTGCTTGTGGCTGATGCTTGTGCCTGATGCTTGTGCCTCGTGCTTGTGGCTGATGCTTGTGCCTGATGCTTGTGCCTCGTGCTTGTGGCTGATGCTTGTGCCTGATGCTTGTGCCTCGTGCTTGTGGCTGATGCTTGTGCCTGATGCTTGTGCCTCGTGCTTGTGGCTGATGCTTGTGCCTGATGCTTGTGCCTCGTGCTTGTGGCTGATGCTTGTGCCTGATGCTTGTGCCTCGTGCTTGTGGCTGATGCTTGTGCCTGATGCTTGTGCCTCGTGCTTGTGGCTGATGCTTGTGCCTGATGCTTGTGCCTCGTGCTTGTGGCTGATGCTTGTGCCTGATGCTTGTGCCTCGTGCTTGTGGCTGATGCTTGTGCCTGATGCTTGTGCCTCGTGCTTGTGGCTGATGCTTGTGCCTGATGCTTGTGCCTCGTGCTTGTGGCTGATGCTTGTGCCTGATGCTTGTGCCTCGTGCTTGTGGCTGATGCTTGTGCCTGATGCTTGTGCCTCGTGCTTGTGGCTGATGCTTGTGCCTGATGCTTGTGCCTCGTGCTTGTGGCTGATGCTTGTGCCTGATGCTTGTGCCTCGTGCTTGTGGCTGATGCTTGTGCCTGATGCTTGTGCCTCGTGCTTGTGGCTGATGCTTGTGCCTGATGCTTGTGCCTCGTGCTTGTGGCTGATGCTTGTGCCTGATGCTTGTGCCTCGTGCTTGTGGCTGATGCTTGTGCCTGATGCTTGTGCCTCGTGCTTGTGGCTGATGCTTGTGCCTGATGCTTGTGCCTCGTGCTTGTGGCTGATGCTTGTGCCTGATGCTTGTGCCTCGTGCTTGTGGCTGATGCTTGTGCCTGATGCTTGTGCCTCGTGCTTGTGGCTGATGCTTGTGCCTGATGCTTGTGCCTCGTGCTTGTGGCTGATGCTTGTGCCTGATGCTTGTGCCTCGTGCTTGTGGCTGATGCTTGTGCCTGATGCTTGTGCCTCGTGCTTGTGGCTGATGCTTGTGCCTGATGCTTGTGCCTCGTGCTTGTGGCTGATGCTTGTGCCTGATGCTTGTGCCTCGTGCTTGTGGCTGATGCTTGTGCCTGATGCTTGTGCCTCGTGCTTGTGGCTGATGCTTGTGCCTGATGCTTGTGCCTCGTGCTTGTGGCTGATGCTTGTGCCTGATGCTTGTGCCTCGTGCTTGTGGCTGATGCTTGTGCCTGATGCTTGTGCCTCGTGCTTGTGGCTGATGCTTGTGCCTGATGCTTGTGCCTCGTGCTTGTGGCTGATGCTTGTGCCTGATGCTTGTGCCTCATGCTTGTGCCTGATGCTTGTGCCTGATGCTTGTGCCTGATGCTTGTGCCTGATGCTTGTGCCTGATGCTTGTTCCTGATGCTTGTGCCTGATGCTTGTACCTGATGATAGTGCCTGATGATTACGCCTGATACTTGTGCCTGATGCTTGTGCCTGATGCGTATACCTCATACTTGTGCCTGATGCCTGTGCTTTATGCTTGTGCCTCATGCTTGTGCCTGATGCTTGTGCGTGATGCTTGTGCCTGATGCTTGTGCCTGATGCTTGTTCCTGATGCTTGTTCCTGGTGCTTCTGCCTGATGCTTGTGCCTGAAGCTTGTGCCTAATTCCTGTGCCTGATGCCTGTGCCTGATGCCAGTGCCTGATGCGTGTGCCTGATGCTTTTGCCTGATGCTTGTGAGGCACAAGCATCAGGCACAAGTTGTGCCTGATGCTTATGCCTGATGCATGCGCCTGATGCTTGTACCTGATGCACGTGCCTGATGCTCGTGCATGATGCTTGTGCCTGATGCTTGTGCCTGATGCTTGTGCCTGATGCTAGTGCCTGATGCTTGTGCCTGATGCTTGGACCTGATGCGTGGGCCTGATTCTTTGCCCTGATGCTTGTGCCTGATTCTTGTGCCTGATGATTTTGCCTGATTCGTGTGCCTGATGCTTGTGCCCGATGCTTGTGCCTGACGCTTGCGCCTGATGCTTGTGCCTGATGCTTGTGCATGATGCTTGTGCCTGATGCTTGTGCTTGAGTCTTGTGCCTGATGCTTGTGCCTGATGCTTGTGCGTGATGCTTGTGTGTAATGCTTTTGCCTGATGCTTGTGCGTGATGCTTGTGCCTGATGCTTCTGCCTAAGGCTTGTGGCTGATTCGTTTTCCTGATGTTTGCGCCAGATGCTTTTGCCTGATTCTTGTGCCTGATGCTTGTGCCTGATGCTTGTGCCTGAAGCTTGTGCCTGATGCTTGTGCCTCATGTGTGTGCCTGATTTGTGTGCCAAATGCTTGTGTCTGACACTTGTGCCTTATTCTTGTGCCTGATGCTTGAGCCCGATGCTTGTGCCCGATGCTTGTGCCTGATGCTTGTTCCTGATTCTTGTGCCTGATGCTTATGCCCGATTTTTGTGCCTGATTCTTGTACCTGATGCCTGTGCCTGATGCTTGTGCCTGATGCTTGTGCCTGATTATTGTGCTAGATGCTTGTGACTCATACTTGTGCTTGATGCTTGTACCTGATGCTTATGCCTGATGCTTGTGCCTGATGCTTCTGCCTGATGCGTGTGCCTGATGCTTTTTCCTGATGCTTGTACCTGATTCTTGTGCCTGATGCTTGTGCCTGATGCTTGTGCCTGATGCTTGTGCTTGATAATTTTACGTGATGCTTGTGCCTGATGCTTTAACCTGATGGTTGTGCCTGATGCGTGTCCCTAATTCTTATGCCAGATGCCTGTGCCTGATGCTTTTGCCTGATGCTTGTGCCTGATGCTTGTGCCTGATGCTTGTGCCTGATGCTTGTGCCTTATGCTTGTGCCTGATGCTTGTGCCTGATTCTTGTGCCTGATTCTTGTGCCTGATGCTTGTGCCTGATTCTTGTGCCTCTTGCTTGTGCCTGAGGCTTGTGGCTTATGCTTGTGCCTGATGCTTGTGCTTAATGCTTGTGCCTGATCCTTGTGCCTGATTCTTGTGCCTGATGATTTTTCCCGATGCTTATGCCTGATGCTCGTGCATGATGTTTGTTCCTGATGCTTGTGCCTGATGCTTGTGCCCGATGTTTGTGCCTGATTCTTATGTCTGATGCCTGTGCCTGATGCTTGTGCCTGATTCTTGTGCTATATGTTTTCTCATACTTGTGCCTGATGCTTGTACCTGATGCTTATGCCTGATGCTTGT
Organism: Penium margaritaceum; assembly: GCA_023375785.1. Classification (NCBI taxonomy): domain Eukaryota; kingdom Viridiplantae; phylum Streptophyta; class Zygnematophyceae; order Desmidiales; family Peniaceae; genus Penium; species Penium margaritaceum. The sequence goes on from SZWC01014872.1 coordinate 7,496, forward strand.
GCCTGATGCTTCTGCCTGATGCATGTACCTGATGCTTCTGCCTGATGCTTGTATCTGATGCTTGTGCCTGATGCTTGTGCCTGATGCTTGTGCCTGATGCTCGTTCCTGATAATTTTACGTGATGCTTGTGCCTGATGCTTGTCCCTGATTCTTGTGCCAGATGCCTGTACCTGATGCTTTTGTCTGATTCTTGTGCCTGATGCTTGTGGCTGATGCTTGTGCCTTACGCTTGTGCCTGATGCTTGTGCCTGACGCTTGTGCCTGAATCTTGTGCCTGATGCTTGTGCCTGATTCTTGTGCCTCTTGCTTGTGCTTCATACTTGTGCCTGATTCTTGTGCCTGATCCTTGTGCCTGATGCTTGTGCCTGATGCTTCTGCCTGATGCTTGTATCTGATGCTTGTGCCTGATGCTTGTGCCTCTTGCTTGCGCCTCATGCTTGTGCCTGATGCTTGTGCCTGATGGTTGTGCCTGATGGTTGTACCTGAAGCTTGTGCCTGATTCTTGTGCCTGATGCTTGTGCCTAATGCTTGTGCTTGATGCTTGTGGCTGATGCATGTGCCTGATGCTTGTGCCTGATGCTTGTACCTGATGCTTATGCCTGATGCTTGTGCCTGATGCTTGTGCGTCATGCTTGTGCCTCATACTTGTGCCTGATGCTTGTGCCTGATCCTTGTGCCTGATGCTTGTGCCTGATGCTTCTGCCTGATGCTTGTATCTGATGCTTGTGCCTGATGCTTGTGCCTCTTGCTTGCGCCTCATGCTTGTGCCTGATGCTTGTGCCTGATGGTTGTGCCTGATGGTTGTACCTGAAGCTTGTGCCTGATTCTTGTGCCTGATGCTTGTGCCTAATGCTTGTGCTTGATGCTTGTGGCTGATGCATGTGCCTGATGCTTGTGCCTGATGCTTGTACCTGATGCTTATGCCTGATGCTTGTGCCTGATGCTTGTGCGTCATGCTTGTGCCTCATACTTGTGCCTGATGCTTGTGCCTGATCCTTGTGCCTGATGCTTGTGCCTGATGCTTCTGCCTGATGCTTGTATCTGATGCTTGTGCCTGATGCTTGTGCCTCTTGCTTGCGCCTCATGCTTGTGCCTGATGCTTGTGCCTGATGGTTGTGCCTGATGGTTGTACCTGAAGCTTGTGCCTGATTCTTGTGCCTGATGCTTGTGCCTAATGCTTGTGCTTGATGCTTGTGGCTGATGCATGTGCCTGATGCTTGTGCCTGATGCTTGTACCTGATGCTTATGCCTGATGCTTGTGCCTGATGCTTGTGCGTCATGCTTGTGCCTCATACTTGTGCCTGATGCTTGTGCCTGATCCTTGTGCCTGATGCTTGTGCCTGATGCTTCTGCCTGATGCTTGTATCTGATGCTTGTGCCTGATGCTTGTGCCTCTTGCTTGCGCCTCATGCTTGTGCCTGATGCTTGTGCCTGATGGTTGTGCCTGATGGTTGTACCTGAAGCTTGTGCCTGATTCTTGTGCCTGATGCTTGTGCCTAATGCTTGTGCTTGATGCTTGTGGCTGATGCATGTGCCTGATGCTTGTGCCTGATGCTTGTACCTGATGCTTATGCCTGATGCTTGTGCCTGATGCTTGTGCGTCATGCTTGTGCCTCATACTTGTGCCTGATGCTTGTGCCTGATCCTTGTGCCTGATGCTTGTGCCTGATGCTTCTGCCTGATGCTTGTATCTGATGCTTGTGCCTGATGCTTGTGCCTCTTGCTTGCGCCTCATGCTTGTGCCTGATGCTTGTGCCTGATGGTTGTGCCTGATGGTTGTACCTGAAGCTTGTGCCTGATTCTTGTGCCTGATGCTTGTGCCTAATGCTTGTGCTTGATGCTTGTGGCTGATGCATGTGCCTGATGCTTGTGCCTGATGCTTGTACCTGATGCTTATGCCTGATGCTTGTGCCTGATGCTTGTGCGTCATGCTTGTGCCTCATACTTGTGCCTGATGCTTGTGCCTGATCCTTGTGCCTGATGCTTGTGCCTGATGCTTCTGCCTGATGCTTGTATCTGATGCTTGTGCCTGATGCTTGTGCCTCTTGCTTGCGCCTCATGCTTGTGCCTGATGCTTGTGCCTGATGGTTGTGCCTGATGGTTGTACCTGAAGCTTGTGCCTGATTCTTGTGCCTGATGCTTGTGCCTAATGCTTGTGCTTGATGCTTGTGGCTGATGCATGTGCCTGATGCTTGTGCCTGATGCTTGTACCTGATGCTTATGCCTGATGCTTGTGCCTGATGCTTGTGCGTCATGCTTGTGCCTCATACTTGTGCCTGATGCTTGTGCCTGATCCTTGTGCCTGATGCTTGTGCCTGATGCTTCTGCCTGATGCTTGTATCTGATGCTTGTGCCTGATGCTTGTGCCTCTTGCTTGCGCCTCATGCTTGTGCCTGATGCTTGTGCCTGATGGTTGTGCCTGATGGTTGTACCTGAAGCTTGTGCCTGATTCTTGTGCCTGATGCTTGTGCCTAATGCTTGTGCTTGATGCTTGTGGCTGATGCATGTGCCTGATGCTTGTGCCTGATGCTTGTACCTGATGCTTATGCCTGATGCTTGTGCCTGATGCTTGTGCGTCATGCTTGTGCCTCATACTTGTGCCTGATGCTTGTGCCTGATCCTTGTGCCTGATGCTTGTGCCTGATGCTTCTGCCTGATGCTTGTATCTGATGCTTGTGCCTGATGCTTGTGCCTCTTGCTTGCGCCTCATGCTTGTGCCTGATGCTTGTGCCTGATGGTTGTGCCTGATGGTTGTACCTGAAGCTTGTGCCTGATTCTTGTGCCTGATGCTTGTGCCTAATGCTTGTGCTTGATGCTTGTGGCTGATGCATGTGCCTGATGCTTGTGCCTGATGCTTGTACCTGATGCTTATGCCTGATGCTTGTGCCTGATGCTTGTGCGTCATGCTTGTGCCTCATACTTGTGCCTGATGCTTGTGCCTGATCCTTGTGCCTGATGCTTGTGCCTGATGCTTCTGCCTGATGCTTGTATCTGATGCTTGTGCCTGATGCTTGTGCCTCTTGCTTGCGCCTCATGCTTGTGCCTGATGCTTGTGCCTGATGGTTGTGCCTGATGGTTGTACCTGAAGCTTGTGCCTGATTCTTGTGCCTGATGCTTGTGCCTAATGCTTGTGCTTGATGCTTGTGGCTGATGCATGTGCCTGATGCTTGTGCCTGATGCTTGTACCTGATGCTTATGCCTGATGCTTGTGCCTGATGCTTGTGCGTCATGCTTGTGCCTCATACTTGTGCCTGATGCTTGTGCCTGATCCTTGTGCCTGATGCTTGTGCCTGATGCTTCTGCCTGATGCTTGTATCTGATGCTTGTGCCTGATGCTTGTGCCTCTTGCTTGCGCCTCATGCTTGTGCCTGATGCTTGTGCCTGATGGTTGTGCCTGATGGTTGTACCTGAAGCTTGTGCCTGATTCTTGTGCCTGATGCTTGTGCCTAATGCTTGTGCTTGATGCTTGTGGCTGATGCATGTGCCTGATGCTTGTGCCTGATGCTTGTACCTGATGCTTATGCCTGATGCTTGTGCCTGATGCTTGTGCATGATGCTTGTGCCTGATGCTTGTGCCTGATGCTTGTGCCTCATGCTTGTGCCTGATGCCTGTGCCTGGTGCTTGTGCCTGATGCATGTGCTTGATGCTTGTGCCTGCTTCTTTAGCCTGATGCTTGTGCCTGATGCTTGTGCCTGATGCTTGTGCCTGATGGTTGTGCCTGATGGTTGTACCTGAAGCTTGTGCCTGATTCTTGTGCCTGATGCTTGTGCCTTATGCGTGTGCCTGATTCTTGCGCCCGATGCTTGTGCCTGATGCTTGTGCATGATGCTTGTGCATGATGCTTGTGCCTGATGTTTGTGCCTGATGCTTATGCCTGATCCGTGTTCCTGAATGTGTGTGCCTGATGCTTTTTCCTGATGAGTGTGCCTTATGCTTCTGTCTGATGCGTGTGCTTGATTATTTTTCCTGATTCTTGTGCCTCCTTCTTTTGCCTGATTCTTGTGCCTGATGCTTGTACCTGATGCTTGTGCATGGTGCTTATGCCTCATGCTCGTGCCTAATGCTTGTGCCTGATGCTTGTGCCTCTTGCTTGCGCCTCATGCTTGTGCCTGATGCTTGTGCCTGATCCTTGTGCCTGATGCTTGTGCCTGATGCTTGTGCCTGAGACTTGTAGCTTATGCTTGTGCCTGATGCTTGTGCCTGATTCTTGTGCCTGATGTTTGTGCCTGATGCTTGTGCCTGATGATTGTGCCTGATGCTT
>SZWC01014872.1:12178-45077 GCA_023375785.1 Penium margaritaceum
TGCTTGTGCCTGATGCTTGTGCCTGATGCTTGTGCCTGATGCTTGTGCCTGATGCTTGTGCCTGATGCTCGTGCCTGATGTTTGTGCCTGGTGCATGTGCCTGGTGCTTGTGCGTAATTCTCGTGCCTGATGCTTGTGCCTGATGCTTCTGCCTGATGCTCGTGCCTGCTGCTTGTCTATGATGCTTGTGCCTGATGCTTGTGCCTGATGCTTGTGCCTGATGCTTGTGGCTGATGCATGTGGCTGATTCTTGTGCCTGATGTTTGTGCCTCATGCTTGTGCGTCATGCTTGTGCCTGATGCTTGTGCCTGATGCTTGTTCCCAAAGCGAGTGTCTGACGCTTGTGCCTGCTGCGTGTGCATAATGCTTGTGCCTGATGCGTCTGCCTGATGCTTGTGCTTGATGCTTCTGCCTGATGCTCGTGCCTGATTCTTGTGCCTGATGCTTGTGCCTGATGCTTGTGCCTGTTGTTTGTGCCTCATGTTTGTGCCTCATACTTGTGCCTGATTGTTGTACCTGATGATTGTGCCTGATGCTTGTGTCCGATGCTTGTGCTTGATCCTTGTGCCTGATGCTTGTTCCCGATGTTTGTGCCTGATTCTTGTACCTGGTGCTTGTGCCTGATGCGTGTGCCTAATGCTTGTGCCTGGCGCTTGTCCCTTATTCCTGTGTGATGCCCGCAACTTTGCCGCACCTCCAACTATCTCCGTGCCGACACAATTCTGCGCAGTCTGCGGATCCTGCACTTCTCACTGCTATCACAGCCCTACTTAGACGTGTAGCGGAATCACGGGACCCCAACCCCTAGCTACTGGCAGTTCTGCAGACTGGAGGCCTGAATCTCTGTGCACGAACCTCACCGATGAATGACACTCCGCGGTCCACTCCTTGCCACATGGGAGCCGCCACCGCGTGACTTCCAGCTCCTTTCCGCAGAACCCCTGTTCCGCGGACGTGTGCAAGCGAAGACACCGCCGGCAGTTCACTTCACTCGGACTTTCGGTTCTTCACGCACGCAACTTCCGCAGTCCGCGGACAGGAGTCCAAGAGTTACAGAAGGCACGTGGCAGTGGGATAGCGAGCAACGGGAGCGGTTGAATGTCTTAGATGAATTTGGCAGCGTACATGGAGGCGGAGTATTACTCAGAAAGGCATACAAGACTGAGCTGCACTTGTGCTACTGCTACTGCGGCCCTTTTCTACTTGGGACTCCGCACGGCATGTCTACATGCCGTCGGTCTCATCCCTCTCACACTATCCTCTTTCCTCCTACTTGGACTCCACGCGGTACGGCTACGCACCCCGGGTCTCGTCCTCAGCAACCCACCCACACACACACACATAGTACATCCTCTGCTGATCATTCTCTTCATCCGCGGCTCGTGCACGCGGTTCTTCGTGTTCTTCCTTGAATCTTCGTCTTCCGTGGTGCGTCTCCAGGGGCTCCTCCGTGATTGATGCATGATTACTCATGCTGATTGGATGTTCTTTTCCTTGATTGCTCGGTCTTTCTGCTGACCTATCTGCGCCCTGTCGGTGATTGCGGATCCTGCTGTGGCTTGTTCCTGTTCTCTTTGTACCGCGGATTTCCCGCCACTGCTTCCCGCCTCTTTCTTCCGTCGCCACCAGTGCTTGAGTTGGGGGGGACTGCCCAGGTGATTGTGCTAACCTGCGGCGGCTCTCCTGTAGACATCCTGGTCCTCATCGACCCTGGACCCCGCGCTACCCATCGCTCAACCGCGTCCGCGGGAGCCAGCGTTCTGTGCGCGGATCTTAGCCTTCCCATGCTTTCTCCGCGGATGGATCTTCCCCACGGAACTGCGGTGGAAGTGTGCTTGACACAGATGCCCCCAACCCCCCCTTTTCGCAAGACTCTGCCCCAGAGTCTTTTAGTGAGTTATCCGCTTGAAATATTTGCGGGGCCTGGGACGGTTCTGTTCCTGGCACGGTCTGCAGTATTTCTCCATGGTCCCTCCCTTCCTCTGAAGCTTCTCCGCACACTCGTCATGGACGACGAGTCTGCACCCTTCACACCGTGCTTCTATCATGGGCGCGGTGACCAGCTGCTTGCATGAGGAGCAATGTGGTGCGTGCTCGCATCTCCTGCAGCTCGAGCATCGGTAGACTTTCTTGCCCTTGTTGCTCCGCCCCACCTCCACGGTGCAGTGCTCATGTGCGATGCCTCCGTTGTGTTCGCAGCGATAGACTGTCCCCTCGAGCCGTCCTCCGCAGTTGTCTCCGGTGCAGGTGCGTTTGTTGGAGAACTTCCACTTGATCTTCCGTGTCTTGCCGCGACAGTCGCTGCAGGTCGAAATGCCCTTCTTCCCGCGCACCCCACACTGCAGGTGGCACATTGTCTTGCACATTCCACATGGCTTGCCGAACCCCTTCAGGTCCTCCGCGCATGCCCCGCAGACTGGGGCCAAGGTATCCTCATCATAAGACAGCGCGGCCCCTTCCTCCACGGCGGCCATCCCCACGCACTTGTGGCACTGTCCCGCCCAGGCCGAACTGCCTGTAACAAGGCAACCTTGGTGGGCCAACCTGTTGCATTGGCGGCAGTGCTCGCCCTTACTGATCTCCTTGACACAGGTGGGGCAACTTTCCGCGGTTGCTCTGGGCGAGTTCTGCTCTTCCTCGTCTTCCGAGTCGAGTTCTTCCCCCTCCGCGGTTACCCGCGGTGGCTTCCGTGTTCCCTGCTGACGTTCGGCTTCTCGGGGACATCTCCTGCACCTCTTTGGTCCGCTGCCCACTCCTTTTGCATTCCGCGGCTGTTCCAGGCACTTTTCACATATTTTTCGGTGACATCCTTCACAGTCTTGCACCGTCCTGCCCCATTGGTGCCCACATTGGGCACATGTTTTGCTTTCCTTCTCCTTTCGAGCCTGCTCCGCTGCCGCCACCCGTCCTTCCTCCTGCCATCGCCGCATGGTGGTGCCTGAGACCGTGCGGGGTCCTTGCCGTGTCCCTGCCTGCTCCTCCTCTTTCTCCTCCTCCTCTTCCTCTTCCTCCGGATCCCATCTTCCGCGTTCCTCTCCTCCTCCTGAGCCTGGTCCGGCCCCGTCACCTCCTTTCTTCTTCTGCTCTGCTTCCTTCTCCTGGCCCTCCTTGAGGCAGTTCAGACACGTGCAGTTTAGCCCAATGCAGCTCTTGGCCAGCCCTTGATGTGCTCGCTGGCCACAGACGCGGCAGACGACCTTCAAAAGTGATGCCTCCGGCAAATTTTCCCCGCACACCGTGCAGGGGCCTGTGTAGTTGGCCAGGTCGCGGGGGCTCATGGGTGCGCTTCTCCGCGGAGTGGCAGCGGGTGTCCTAGGGGTCTCCTCTCCGCTGCCCGTTCGCTGTGACCCCGACTGCTCTGGTCGATCCGGACGTTCTTGCTGCTGCCGGCCTCCTTGCTCCTCCCTTTGTTGCCTCTGCCCCGCCTGTATCTCCCCAGCGGATACCTCCTGAACATCGGAGCCGTCCGTTGGTTCATCTTCCTGAGGTTCCTGGCTCCATGCCTCCTCTTGCTCCGACACCTGAGCCTCACACCGCTCCAACACCTCCTCCGCCCGCCATCCCCTCGAGCCCTTGCGTTGCTCGAGCGGGGGAAGCTCCCCACCCGTTCCTGGCATGTGTGTCTGCCAGGCCGGGGGCAGCAGGACGAACTCGGTGGCCGGGTAGCTCCGCTCACTGAACCCATCCGGCCCTTCCAACCAAACGTGTCCTGCGTCCACGGCAGCCACGCGGTACACCTCGCGTGCCTTCTCTGCTTCACGTCCCGCGCCTGGGAACGGGCGGAGGTAGACCAGGTTCCCTTCCCTGATTGGCCCATGGTTGAGGCGTCGGTTGGTGGCGTCACATCCGCGCCAGGCTGAGACAGAGGCGCGGAGTCGTGCCTCTGCTCTTACTGTGGATGTTTTCTGGCATCGTGCCCGGTACCACTCCTGCACCTCCTTATCTCTCGCCATCTCCCGTTCCTCCTCTGATCGGCCATCCTGCTGTTGCTCCGGGTCTAGTGGCATCCGCAGTGGTGGTTGCGGCATTCCAAGTGCCACGCGCGGAGGCTGTCCGAAGAGAAGGGCGTGGGGCGAGAACGATGTGGCGCGGCTGGGGGTGATGTTGAGGAAGTGGGCGGTTTTCTTGAGGGTCTCCCCCCAGTCTCTTCCTTCCGCGGTGGCCACTGCCCGCTCCAGGACTTCGTGCAGCCGCTCGACTTGTCCCTGAGACTGTGGGCGGTACCGTTTGGAGTGCACATGCTGCACGCCCCACTGCGCGAGTTCCTCGCGGAATGCTCCTGTGAACTCTGTACCGTTGTCGCTGTGCACCACACGGCAACCGCCGAAGCGGTAGAAGATCTCCTCCCGGATGAAACGGGCTGCCCGCTCTGAGGACTTGTCGGGGACGGCCATGACCCACACGTACTTGGTGAAGTAATCCACTGCGGCAATCCAGTACCGCTCCCCTTGAGCGCGGCGAGGGCGTGGCCCATGGAAGTCAATGATGATACAATCCAAGGCTTCGCCGATAGGAGGGGGCAAGTAGAGGGGCATGTTCCGCGGCGTGACTTTGCGGTGTCGCTCATATGGCGCGCAGTGTTGTACCACCACCTGATTGCCAGAAGGTCCGGCACATGCAGGATGGGGGACAGCCGCTCCTTGAGTGCCTGCACACCGGAATGGTGGTGACGGTGGTAGGCCTCGACCACCGCTCTCTGAAGGGTGGGCGGAGACACCCACAGGATGTGTGGCGTGGTCCGCCAGAGGCGACCGCCCTCCCATGCATACTGCTCACAGAGGCGGGCGAGGTCATCCTTCTTCCGCCGGTCGTATTCCACCCCCATTTGGGTACCCAACGTCTTGTACACCTTGTCCGCCTCCGCTTTCTGTTACTCCTTGGTTGTGGCGTGGAGCAAGATGTGAGCGGTCTGCCAGATCCGCCAATCCTGTGTTTCAACGGGTCCCTTTTTTCCTGTCTTTTCCGCGGCGGCCTCCCCTGCCTTCCTCTTCTTCTCCTTCTGTAGTGCTGGCAACCCCTGGGCTCGCCTCGCATCCTGCTCCGCCTTCATAGTCTGCAGGCGCCGTTGATTCTCTTCATCATACGCGGGTGGCTCTCTATCCCAGCTGTCCGGTGCTGGGAAGAGCCACAGGATTCCCACCGCGCGTAGTTCTCCTTCATCCCACTGGCCGCGCAGCCCCACCTCTGGTGGTGCTGTGTGCCTCCGGCCCCGTGCTCCGCGGACCTCCACTGTCTCCGCCCCTGGCTTTTGCCCCACCGCTGCCTCCTGGAGTCGCAGTAGGCCTGGTCCCCTTGCGATGGGCTGTTCTTTGTCGGGCTCTGGCGATTCACTCAGCTCGGAGACCACCTCCCCCGCGGTCTTCTTTTTGGTCACAGGGGTCGCGGCACTTTCCCTTGTTCCTTTTTCCTGGTGTGTTGCTGCACCGGCGCCCCCCAGTAGAGGCTGCAAGTGAGCCGGGACCGAGCCGGCGGGCATTGGAACGTTGCGGAACACCGCCATGAGAAACTCCATGGCTTGGACCGCGTCCCACTGGGCCTGCACGAGCTGCGCCGGGTCGATGTTCTGTGGTGTATCTTGGGCGGGGCAGTGCTGCTTGCTGCGCTTGGCAGCGGGTGCACCAGCGGTGCTATCCTCGATGATACGCTTCTCTTGTCCTGGTTGGCGGGATGTTGGTGTGGTGTCCGCGGAGGGAGCTTTTGTTTCCGCGGTCGCTTTCTTCCGGGGGGTAGCCGTGGCGCTGATCGAGGCTGCTTGGTGTGGGGCAGCCTGTCTGCCGGCGGTTACTGATGCTGCGGCTCTCTTGGCCACCTTCTGAAGCCTGGCCTGTTTATCCCGCAGAGCCCTTGAGAGGACAAGTCGGGGAGCGTCCTTTCGTGTTGCCCATCTGGCTCCAGCCGGTCTCACTTGCGCACGTGCATCCTGTCCCTGACTTCCGCCTGCCGCTTGGACCGTTCCTTGTTGCTCCGCTGCCTGTTCTCCTGTCTCTTGTTCCGCCGTTGGCCTCGCTGCCTCCGCCACGCCTCGCCTCGCGTCCTCTGTCTCTGCCACCGCGGCCTCCACTGCCGCTCCTGCCTCCTCCAACTGTGTCTCCAGCTCCGTGACCACCTGTGTTGCAGCTGCCTCCGCTTCTTGCTTCTCTTCTTCCGCCCTCTGTTGCCAGACAGCCTGCAGCTTACCCCTTGTCTACACGAGCTCAAGAGAATCACGGAGGTATTCCTGAGCCTCCTCTATTTCCATGAGGATGCGGCTCTTCTCTTCCCGGCACACTTCAGCTGCTTCTCTGGCCCAATGGTGTGCTGCTTCTTCTGTTAGCTGGGTGCCCACTCCTGACAGTGTCTTCCATAGTCCTTGTGCTACCGCGGCTACTATCCGCTGCCGCAGAGCTCCATCCAAGGTGAGCTGCAAGCACTTACTAATGGCGGCATACCAGTTCTCGTAGTGCATCTCTGCCTCAGTGATGCTTGCAAGTTCTGCCAATGTGTACTGCATTCCCCATCTGGTGGTGACCAGCCCGATCAGGTATCCCCACCTCCAGACTTTTGCCGCGGTTTTCCGGTCTGGTGCCTCCATCGCTCCTGCAGGCATCTGGTGGGCATGGTAGACAGTAAGTGCCCTGGCACGTTCCTGAAGCAGATGTACGTAGCGTCGGGTGGGATCCGCGTTCTGGTCGTTGCGGACCAGGAGCCACCATTTGCGGGCAGTGTTCACTGCGCCTTCTGGTTGTTCCTTGTCAAGAAATGCTGCTACACCTGCCATTCCGCTGCTTGGCCGGAGATAGCGGATGTTGCGGAGCACCGAGATGAGTCGTTCCGCACCTATTGTTTCCAACAGTTGATCTTGTCGTCTGCGCTGGTTCAGTGCCAGTGCAGTCTTGGCCGCGTCTTTCAGGGCTACCTGCCATGCCTTGTTATAGAAGGAGTCACCCATGTCCGCGCGGATTGCTTCCGGGAGCTCGTTCTGCAGGTGCATAATGACACTGCTAACAACGTCCAGCAGCTGGTTTGCCCTAGGCTGATCTCCGCTCTCTCTGGAGCTCTCTTCCAGGTAGGTCTGTGCACCTTCTATTATCGTGTCAACCGGCCTGAGGCAAACGGACTAGAAAACAGGGCCGACACAATAGCACCTGCCGTCCGCTCCTAGCATTACAGCTAGGAGAAGATATCACCCTCAGGATCACGGTTCCTCACTGAGCAGTTCCTAGGCAATCACTTGTTAGCAACTGTGTCCACTTAACACTTGGTCACTTTCGCGCGAGGTGCTAGTCAAAGACTAACTCCTGGGGCTTAGACCAACCAGTGTCTTCTTTATACTGTTCCTTAGTTGGACAACTCTGTGAGGAGCATCTAAGGCCAGATTGTGTAATTAGAATGAGGAATGAGCCTGGTACATATAGTCCTAGGCCTGGCTTCTAAGATGTGTGGGTAGTGGCACTTTTGGGGTGGTCACTCCACACCACCTCACCAGTCCGCCAATTGGCGCATCCACTGACCGCCAAGTGGCGCACTCTCCTCATGCATGGAGAAATNATCGTAGGACCTGTTGTTCCTAAGTCCAACATGCTATCCGTTGTGCTACACTTCTGGTGTCTCGCTTGGACTTGCACCACGAACAAGGTTTGGGGGACTTACTCCAAGGGAGCAGTGCATGCCCAACCTGTCTGTCAATCCATAGCAGTGGCCATGGGGCATAAAAGAACAACAATCTCTCCCTTGCACCTTAGGCCACCTGCTGTGGTAGTTTTCTTCGGCACGAGCCTGTAGCTCGAGGTTGTGTTTGTGCACGTCAACTTTCTTGGTCTTCTAGTTCTCATCTCTTGCATCCACCATGCCGACTCCTCGAGCACCTGCAACGTGCAAGATGCTGTCTAGCGGCTTTGTCACGAAGTCCGCAAGCATTTTCTTGGTTGCGACGTGCTCCAGTTCCACGACACCCTTGGCGACAAGGTCACGTGAGTAGTGGTACCGAATATCAACGTGCTTTGTACGCCGGGAGATCATGTCGTCCTCTGCCATAGCGATGGCACTTTGGTTGTCGATGCGGATGACCGTTGCTTCCTCTTGTGGTGCCTTTATCTCATTAAGCAAACTGTGAAGCCACTGCGTTTCCTTGCACACTTCAGAGAGTGCAATGTACTCCGCCTCAGCAGTAGAAAGCAAGACGCATTCTTGCTTCCTGCTTGCCCACGAGACTGCACCACCGTTGAGAAGACAGACAAACCCTGAGGTGGACTTCCTGTCATCAATCCGTCCTCCCCAGTCCGCATCACTGTAGCATGTCATTCGCAGCAAGTCTGATCCTTCTAGACCTCCAAACCGAAGTCCGACATGCCGAGTCTTTTTGAGGTAGCAAAAAATTCGCTTCACAGCTTGCCAATGTTCTGGCTCAGGGTTGGCCACAAACCTGCTCACCTGACCCACCGCATAAGCAATGTCAGGTCGCGTTCCCACCATCGCGTACATGAGGCTCCTAACGGCAGACTGGTATGGAATGGTTTGCATCTCCCGCCGGTCTGCCTCATTGCTTGGTGACATGGAGGAGGAGAGCTTGCAGTCGAAGGGCATGGGGGTGCTGACGGGTTTGCAGTCCTCCATGTTGTAGCGCTTCAAGACGTCCATGATGTACTTGGTCTGGTTGAGCTTGATGGTGCCTGCTTTGCGGTTGTGGTGAACAGCAATCCCGAGGTAGTACTCGAGAGGTCCCATGTCCTTCATCTTAAACTTGCTGGCCAGATTTTTCCTGAGGTCCGTAAGGGCCTCCTGCGAGGAAGAACACATGATGAGATCGTCCACGTACAATGCCACGAGCAACAAGCCACGTTTGTCCTCCCGCACATAGACGCTGGGGTCATTCCTGCAATGTGCAAAGGAGATCTCANCCTTCACCAGCTTGCACACCTTACCCTCGGGTGCTTTGACACCTTCCGGTACCTCCATTAGCACCTCCTTGTCGAGCTTCCCATAAAGGAAAGCTGTCTTCACATCCATCTGGTGGATCTCAAGGTCTTTGGCGGCACCGACGGCAAGCAGGAACCTGATTGAGGCAAACGTGACAACCGGTGCAAAGGTCTCATCGTACTCAGACCCTGCGCGTTGTGAGAATCCTTTCGCCACGACCCTTGCCTTGTACTTGTCGATGCTATCATCTTGCTTCCCCTTCAACCTGAGCACCCACTTTGAGCCCACCACGTGAGCGTTAGCGGGTCTGTCCACCAGCACCCATGTGCCATTTTCTTCGATGGACGCGAGCTCGCTGTCCACCGCCTCCTTCCACTTGGCCGCATCGGGCCTTGCCAGCGCCTCAGCCACAGTGAGCGGCTCTCCCTGAGCCAAACAGGACCAGTTCAGTCCAGTCCAGCTTCCGATGTCAGCGTCGTACTTTGGAGTTTGTTTTCTTTTTCGTGTGCCGCGACGTTGCATTGCTGGTGGATCTTTGCAATGTTGTTGCTCCTGTGCTGCAGGTTGACCTGAAGTTAAGTTTTCTTCTTTTGAAGAGCCACTGGCCTCCAAGCTGTTTTCAGAGGCCTCGGACGTCTCCGACTCTGTATCGGAGCTTGCCGCTGCGTCAGCCTGCGCAGCCGCTCTTCCTGCCACACCACTGTTCTTCACGGCCTGCTGTACGGGCACCACTTGCCAGTTTTTGGGAGCTTGATCTCCTGACTCCAGCAGCACCAATCACTCTCCCTGTTTTGGAACTTGCGTGGGATCAAGCATCTCTTCCTTGCCTGGTTTCCTTTCGTCAAAGGTTACGTCCCGGCTGGTGATGAGTCTTCTTCCTGCCAGGTCCCACAGGCGGTAGGTCTTGTGGGCCGTCTCATAGCCCACCATAATGCACTTTCGCGCTCTTGCATCTAGCTTGCCGGCACCCTCACCCGCCTGGACCTTTGCTCATGCGGTGCAGCCGAATACTTTCAGGTGTGATGCGTCCGGCTTCTTCCCTGACCAAACTTCTTGTGGCGTCATCTGTTGCTTTCCCTTCTTCTTTCCGCGTCTGTCCAGAGCAGCCGCAGGAGTCAGGTTGACGAGATAGCATGCCGTTCTTGCCGCTTCCACCCAGAACTGTGGTCGAAGCTTTGCATCAAAGAGCATGCTACGCACCATGCCGAGGATGGTCTGATTCATTCGTTCGGCAACACCATTGCTCTGCGGCGTGTAAGGCGTTGTGGGCTGGTGGCTGATCCCATGTTGCCTCAACCAGCCCTTGCATGCCTCGTACTCTCCACCATTGTCGCTTCGCATCGCTTTGACTTTCTTTCCGGTCTGCCGCTCCACCATGGCGACAAACTCCTGCAACTTTTCTCTGACCTCTCCATTTGCTTTGAGGAAGAAGATCCACACCTTGCGGTTGTGATCGTCTATGAAGGTCAGAAAATACTTGCTACCACCGTTTGACGCCGTGCGAAAGGGTCCGCACACGTCGGTGTGAATGAGGTCAAGGGCTGATTCTGCGCGGCGACCATTGCGCTCAAAGCGCGTTCGCTTGGTCTTGCCTTGGAGGCAAGGTTCACACAGGCTGCCACATCCAACCGCATCCTTCTTGCAACCATCCATGCCACGGACCAGCTGTTGTTNCTGCACTCTTTTGCCCAGTGCCCAGGTTTGCCGCAGTTGCGGCAGTTACCATGTCGCTTGGGAGCCTTGCCGCCATTGTTGCCTCCGCCACCACCGCTTCCGCTGCCGCCTTTCTGACCAGAGGCGGTCCCTTTGCTCCCACGGCCACCGTAGCGTGTGGCATAGGCTGAGAAGTTAGCCTCACTTCCGCTGCGGCGCATGGCCTTGTTTTGCACGTACTCGGACACTGCCCTGTACGTCAGGTCGTCCTCCTTCCAGCCGCCCATGACGGTGATCATCGGGCTACAGCTCTCCGGTAGCACCATGAGGAGAATCATGGCTTGCATGTTCTCGTCAAGGTCCCAGTTCATCTGGAGAGCCGCGCCAAGGAGTCCTTCAAACTCCTGTAGGAAATCGGGGATTGATTCGCCCTCATTCACCCGCATGCTGATCAGCCATTGTAGGATGAATAATCTGTTCGCGAGGGAGGTGGATTGGTGCACGCTCTTGAGCTTGTCGTAAGCTTCGGAAGCCAGCGTGTACCCGGCAATGATGGGAACATACTTCTTAGCAATCGCGTTGCTGAGGAATGACATCACAATATCATTTCGATCCATCCATGCCTCATGCTCGGATGTGCCTTCCGCGGGAACCTGCTCCTCTCCCTTCAGTAGTTTGATGAAGCCGCGCACTTTCATCGCCAGCTCGAACTGCCATCTCCAAAGGGGGAAGTCAATCCCCTCGAAAATGGGGATTCCTCCCAAGGGTCCAAAACCTTGCGGCAGTGACGTAGCACTCACATTTGCTCCAGTGGTCTGCCCTGTGGTAGCCACTGTTGAGTTTGAGGACTGCCCTGCGGCAGTCCCCACTCCTCCTGATGGGTCAACCATTTTTGTTGCCCTTATCTGCTTCCCACGTCTCTGCTGCGTTGAGGCTGATGTAGGCTGATGTTAGCTGATGTCTGCTACCGGTTTTAGGATGCAGATCCGTTGCTTACCCCTTCAGCCAATGTTCACCTACAGACAGAGAAGATATCTACACCAACACACCCAGGGTCTTGCCACCAAGGGCAGAGCTTGTCCTGGTTGGGACTCAAGGGTCGTGCCTCCAAGGGCAGAGCTTTTCCTTGGTCCCTGTGTGCTGAGTGCAGACCAAGCCGTTGAAGTTGATGAAGCTGATGGAGCTGATGGAGCTAATGGAGCCGGCTTGCGCACCTGGAGAGAGCGTACCAGAGTTGAGCGAAGCGTGCCTTACAACTGGTCAGTGTGGGCCCCTAACCCTTTGTCAACCGGCCTGAGGCAAACGGACTAGAAAACAGGGCCGACACAATAGTACCTGCCGTCCGCTCCTAGCATTACAGCTAGGAGAAGATATCACCCTCAGGATCACGGTTCCACACTGAGCAGTTCCTAGGCAATCACTTGCTAGCAACTGTGTCCACTTAACACTTGGTCACTTTCGCGCGAGGTGCTAGTCAAAGACTAACTCCTGGGGCTTAGACCAACCAGTGTCTTCTTTATACTGTTCCTTAGTTGGACAACTCTGTGAGGAGCATCTAAGGCCAGATTGTGTAATTAGAATGAGGAATGAGCCTGGTACATATAGTCCTAGGCCTGGCTTCTAAGGTGTGTGGGTAGTGGCACTTTTGGGGTGGTCACTCCACACCACCTCACCAGTCCGCCAATTGGCGCATCCACTGACCGCCAAGTGGCGCACTCTCCTCATGCATGGAGAAATGTCTAAGAAACTTCCCCTGTGCTGGAAAGGTAAAAAAACCTTCTGCGCACATCAAGACTCGATCGTAGGACCTGTTGTTCCTAAGTCCAACATGCTATCCGTTGTGCTACACTTCTGGTTTCTCGCTTGGACTTGCACCACGAACAAGGTTTGGTGGACTTACTCCAAGGGAGCAGTGCATGCCCAACTTGTCTTTCAAGCCATAGCAGTGGCCATGGGGCATAGAAGAACAACATATCGTTCCTGCACTAAGTGCGGGATGTGGTGTGTCGTGCGTCGGGTCGCCTCGCGAGGCTGGTGGGGAGGAAGAGTGCGCTGTGGGCGCAGAGGGGCCAGGCGGCGGTGGTGTGCCCGCGGATGCGGTCAGTGCCAGCGATGCAGGGGGGGCCAGCGTCGGGTTTGCTCCTGGTGATGCTGCTGGAGCTGATGTTGTGGATGGTGCGAAGGAGCCCGGTACCGGCTCTGCTCCAGGTGAGACCGTTGGTGCTGCTATTGCTGGGGGTGCGGAAGGGTCCGATGTCGGGGCTACTCTAGGTGAGGTTGCCGCTACTTTCGTCGAGGGTGCAGAGGGGCCCTGTGGAGCCACAGGTATCCCAGGTGACGCGGAGGGGACTCGAGGAGCCGGAGATGTTTCAGGTAGCGCGGAAGGGCCTCGGGCGGCCGGGGGTGCCCTTGGTGATGCAGGATGGCCCAAGATCAAAGGTGCTCCAGGTGAGGTTGCTGCTGCTGCTGCTGCTGTCGGGGGCGCGAAAGTGTCCCGGGGGGTCTGAGATGCCCCAGGTGAGGCTGCCATCATGGGTGGTGCGGAGTGTCTTGTTCCGGCTACGGCTCGGTTTGTGGTCTGCCGCTGAACAGGTCGCCTTGTAATGCCACCACCCCCCCTATTCGCATGCGTGGACTCCGCGCTGGACGGGCGAGCCATGGCAGAGGCAGTCCCGCGGTGTGCCCCCGAGCTTCGTGTGACGCGGCGAGTGAACCGAGAGCCAGAGGTGGGTGGTGTGAGAACCATGGAGAATTGATCAGAGGACGGGCGAGTTGAGGAAAAAAGTGGAGTAAACGATTGAATGTCGGAGACGGAAATGATACTGAGGATGCCAGCGCCGAGCAATATATCTGCTTGGTGCGGCACGAGCCAGTCGACTACGAGGAGCATATCGTATGTACGGACATTGCACACCTACACAGTGTGCGGTGCATGCACATTGGCGACCTGGATGGGAAGGGCCACGATCTGGCCGATGGGTGCATCGATGGCGCCGGTAGATATGGAGAAGCGGAGCCGGGTAGGTGTGATGAGGTGGTCCAGTCGTAAGGTGCGAGCCATCCGCAACGCGATGGTGGTATGGGTGGCGCCGGTATCCACGATGGCGACGAATTTGTGGCCACAGACCCAGACGTGGCACCATGCCACGTGGACCTCAGCGGGTGCCGTTGGACTGGGTATCAGCGGTGCAGGAGCCCATGTGCATGGCGCGCGGCAAGCATCCTCCCGGACGCGGGAGTGTGCTGTAGCGACGGCATGTGTCACCATGCGGACACCTGCATCGTGGGTGAAGGTGCAGGAGAGGTGGATGCCGACGGGAGAGAGAGAGGGGTTCACGGAGGAGAAGAGGTTCTGGAGACGCCTCGCAGACGCAGGCGAGTGGAGGAGGAAGTTAACCAGGGAAAGGGGATGGCGAGTATCAAGGAGAGGGGAGGCAGAGGGTGCGGGAGACAGTGCCGGAGGGGCGGTTGCAGCCGCCGCGGCAGAGGAAGTCCGGCGTGATTGTGGGAGTGAAGAGCGGGGGGGAAGATGTGGCGCGATTTCCTCGAGCGTCCAGCCACGGATGGTGGGGTTGAAACGGCGGGCAAGCTGGTGCCCAGTGGGATGGAGGGCTGGAAGAGTCTCCGCAGCGCCAAGGGGCTCGGCTGGTTCTACCTCGGACAGGAGTTGGTACGCGGTCATAGATTCCTCATCCGTGAACTCTCGAGCGACGCCCTCCCACTGGGGTTCATTTTCCACTGGGAGAGGAGCAGCTGTGGAGGGGTCCAGGAGGTCTTTCCGCGGATCCGCGGAGTGAGGCCAGTCTTCGCGAGGGAGGCGGCTGAGGGCATCCGCGTGTCGATTGGCGAACGCGGGCTGGTACTTGATCTTTAAGTTGTAGCCCTGCAGGAGGAGGGCCCATTTGGCCAGGATGCCCTCATGGTTCTGTGTTGTGAGGAGCCATTGCAGCGCTTGGTGATCGGTCAGGACTGTGAAAGGCTTGCCGTTCTTGATGTAGTCGCGGAAGTGCTGAAGCGCCCATAACACAGCCAAACACTCGCCCTTCACCGGTGGGTAGTTCCGCTCACCCTCGGTGAGGGCGCGACTGGCGTACGCAATCACCCGCTGGACTGGTTCCTGGACTGATTGCGACAGTATGGCGCCGAGGCCGTCGCGGGACCAGTCGGTAGTGATGGAGAAGGGAAGGTTGAAATCCGGAAACTCAAGCATGGGCGCGGTGACCAGGCGATGCTTGATTTCCGCCCAGGCAGCGGCACACTCCGGTGTCCACTCAAATGGGACGTCCTGATGGGTCAGCTGCTGCAGTGGGCGGATAATGTGGGCGTGGTCACGGACGAACTTGCGGTAGAAAGAGACAAAGCCAAGAAAGATTTTGACCTGACCCGCAGTAGTGGGTTGGCGCCACTCCTGCACAGCCGCTATTTTTGCGGGATTGGTCTTGATACCCTCAGCACTCATGACGAACCCTAGAAATTCCATCTCCGCGGCACCGATAGAACACTTGGCGGCCTTGAGCTTGAGGTTGGCAGCGCGAAGAGCTGAGAAGACGGCGGAGAGGGAAGAGAAGAGGTCCGCGAAACTGTGAGCCGTGACCATGATATCGTCAATGTAGCAGCTTACATTGGGAATGCCGCGGAGAGTAGAGTCCATGACGCGCTGGAATGTGGCACTAACATTGCGGAGACCAAAGGGCATACGGGTAAAGGCGTAGAGTCCCTCAGGAGTGACGAAAGCCGTTTTGACGATGGAATCCGGGTGCATGTGGACGGCGTGGAAGGCCGCCTTGACGTCAGGTTTCGCGAACCATCCACGCCCCTGCTGGCGTTCTTGGATGTCGACAATCAGCGGCATGGGGTATGCGTCTTCTTCCGTGACGCGGTTGAGGTCGCGGAAGTCCACGCAGAAGCGTTTGGATCCGTCCGGTTTGCCGAGAATGACCAGGTTGGCTCGCCAGGGGCTGACAATGGGGACTATTACACCCTGCGACTTCAACTCCGCGAGGCCTTCGTTAATGATTTGCTCTTGGTCAAGGAGGATCCGGCGGACTTTCTGTTTGACCGCGGAGGCTGCGCCGGTGTTAATGACATGGAAGGCATTGACGGCCCCTAAGTCTGTCGCCGCGCCAGCAAAGATGTCGGCATAGGAGTCCAGCAGTTCCCGGAAGTCCTGCTTTTGGTGGGGTGAGAGGCGAGGGTGTAGAATATGATCCCATTGTGGGGGCGGAGACGGCCGTTGGTCGTGGATGGGGTAGAAGTCATCGTCGTCCTCCAGCGGGAGGCCTTGGCCGAACGCCTGCTCGCCTTGCTGCCACATCCCCAAGAGGCTAGCACGTACCCCGAGTTCCGCGTAGTCCGCGGAGAGCTCGCGCCATTCCCTAACAGGGATCTGTTCCGCGTCAAAGGCGACCTCCGCTGGCGCCTGGCTGTGGTGGGAACGCAGGCGTGCATCTTCCTGTGCCGCATCGGAGAGGGAAAAGGGTGAATTACCGGTTACCGGTACCGTTACGCGATCTCCCACAGTGATGAGGGCGTATTCCTTCGTTCCATTGGCGGAGGTGAGTTGCATGACCCCCAGTGAGAACAGGAGGTTGCCTTGCCGCGGAAGGACATAATCCATGCCCAGGAGGACGTCAAAAGTCCGGGCCTGTGTGACTTGGACATCTATAGGTTCGTGAAGAGAACCTACCTGCATGGGCAGGCCCCGGACTTCTCCGTCCCCATAATCCATCCCTCCCGCGGAATTTCTGAACAGTCAGCGCGTTGGGAGGATGCGGTCTGTCCATCCGACGAGGCACAAGACGCGGAGCGCCACGGTGGTGTGGGTTGCCCCTGTGTCGATGATAGCGAGGAACTTGTGGCCGCAGATCCAAATCACGCAACAGGCAACTTCGTAGTGGCGGTCATCGTGGCGAGGTGTTTCTAGAGGCTGTGGTGCCCAGCCCCAATCCATCTCCTCTGTGGTCAGTCCCGGTAGCGCCTCCGCCAAGACTCGTCGGGTATTCTGAGTGCCGTGCGGCGGAGTGGTACAGGTGAGGGAGATGCCGACAGTCTGGAGGCGGTGGTTGGCCCGGGTGAATTCTTCCCTGAGCCGCGGAGCCAGCTCGGGGTGCAGTCGGAGAAAGTCAAAGAAGTTCACGGAGGCGATGGGAGTGGTGAAGAGTTTTTCTACCGGATCTGTGGACTCTGACGAGGCATGGTTGGGCACCAAGGAGGTATTAGCGGAGGCTGGAACTTTCATAGGAGCGGGATCCGCAGTTCGTCGCTTTTCCGGAGGTCGCACGGAACGGGCAGTAACGGCCTCCTGTAGCCGGGCCTCAGCAGCTTCTGCCCGTCGCCGCAGATCGCTCTGGAGTTGGGCAGCCTCCTGCAGGTCCCATCCGCGGAGCTTGAGTCGACGGGCTCGGGTAATGAGCTCCGTTTCCTCAGGTGTAGGTGTCACCTCCGTGGTTTCGTCCTCCGCCATAGGCAGGCCCAGTTTTACGTTGCGGGCACCGGCCGCGGGGTTTGGCGGAGGGTTTGGCAAGATACCCTGGCATGTCCCCTGGGTCATCTGGTCCTGTCCAGTGGGGGGCGGAGGCGGTTGTTGTTGCTGCTGCTGCTGTTGCCGCTGATGTTGCTGTTGCTGACTCGGCCACGTCCGGTTATAGTACTGCTGCCACTTCTGGACCATGGGATCCTGGGAGAGCGCGGAGCCGCTTGTCGTTTATGTGGGCAATCCCGAGCAATGTGTTCCAGGCTCTGGCATGTGTAGCAAACTCGCAGCTTCTGCTGCTGCGGGGGCAGGGCGAGGGAAGGGGAAGGTGCATGAGTCTCCCCGCTCTGGTATTGCCGGGTGGACCGCTGTCTGGTGAAAATAGATGTGGCGTCCCGCACCGCGTCCTGGAGGGAATGATAGTGGTCCGCGATCATGAGGCTGCTGATTTCATCGGGAAGTGTACGGATGAGGTTTTGCAGCAGGACCCATAGCGGCAGGCCCTCTCCCTGTGGGCTTTTGGCTACCGAAGCCCAGGTCAGGAACTGGTCCAGAAATCTGCGGATATCATCATCTTTGCGCATGACCTCCTTTTCAATCTTCCGCAGTGCTTCCTCCTTTGTCAGGTGCTTGAAGCGCTCGATGAGGGCATTGCCAAAGTCCTCGAAAGAAGGGAAAGGTGCCCGCGCGTTGTACCAGTCAGCTGCAGCCCCCTGGAGATGAAGTTCCGCGGTGGCGAGGCAGAGGTCAGGCGGAATTCGACCGATGCTAGCATAGAGGGTAATTTGTTTGATCCAGACCCAGGGGTCCTCCTCCGGGGCACCCTTGAAGGAGTCCAACCGTGGGATATTGGCGGGTTCAGAGTGGATGTACTGCAGCTGCGGAACGGTGCTGCGGTTAGTCGTCAATGCAGTCACAGCACGTGGGTGCGGAATGGTTGCAGGAGGGACCGCGGAGTATCCCGTTGGGGAGTTCAGTATCTGGGGCTGTCCCGCGGGCATAGGAAAGCCTGGCTGCATAGGTGGGGGAAGCATGTACCAAGAGGGAGGCGCTGACGCAGTAGTAGTGTAAGGTGTAGAGAAGAATGCCGTCCCAGGGGGCGGAGCCTGAATCCCGGGCGCTGATGGCATCATCTGAGGCACCGAATACGGTTGGTTGACAGGAATCGCAGCCGCGGAATGGGGCTGGACCGTCCCCGCAGCGTGTTGTGTTCCATGTGTCTGCTGTGGCAACAGGTGCGGATGGCCCTGCATTGTTGGTGGTGGATGTGGCATTGGCGATGGTGCTCCTGCGGGCACTGTTCCAATCGTTTGCTGATGGGGAATTTGTTGTTGGGCAACCATTGGCGGCTGCGGTGGTGCACCGGCCACGAGCTTCGGGAGTGTCATCCCCCCTTGTGCCATGCCCCCGGACTGCTGTTGCTGTGTCGCCCACGGAGGCGGAGCGGAATGCTGGATTATAGCGTTCATCTGTGCCATACCCCCAACCGTCTACTGCTGAAGGGTTGATGGTTGAGTCCCCGCTGGTGGCGCTTGCACTGGGGCTCCTTGGGTAACGCAAGCAACCTGAGTCCCCGGCTGCGTCATCCCCGCATGGGGCTGAACCGACATTCCTGCTTGCGGTGCGGGCTGCCAAGGTTGTTGGGTGAGTGGTCCCGGTGCCGACAGTGCTCCTGCTTGCATCGCGCTGGTTACCGCCTGGGATGGGTGCACCTGCCTATCCTCTTCATTCCCACTGCTATCTCCTCCTCCATCTTCCTCCATGTGCTCAATCTCTTCGTCCTCTGCCTCGTCGTCCTCATCCTCTGTGTTGCATTCTTCCTCCTCCCCTGCCAAATGGGCTCTCACCTCGGCCACCTCTGAGTCATCTCCGTCTGCTGCGTCTGCAATCAGTGGATCCCACACCTAATCTTCCTCCTCGTCTGGATCGAACTCACCGTCAGCTTCACTGTCGCTGTCACCAGCTTCCTCCTCCACAGCCTGCTTGATCTCACTTGTCAGCTTCTTGGCCCTTTCGTTCCCGTACATCCTTGTCAGGCGCACGTTGACACGTACCAGCAGCTCCAGGGTTTTAACCTTCAATCTGTTGCGTCGTGCGGTCTGGATCAGCTCGTGTTTGCTGAACACGCGCTCGTTGTCAGAACTGCTGCACAGCTGCGCCAAGAGCCTCATGGCGAAGGCTCTCAGTGTTGGGAGGCCTGTCATGTGGCGGGCATGCCACTTGTATGCTGGCAGCTCACCAGCCACCACCTGCTGCACAGCTTCCTTGGCCCGCTGCACGTCCCTCGCCTTTGCAGGGTCCTCTTCAGGAGTCACCCGTCCATTTTCAAACCCCTCGATCTCAGCGCACAGCATGTCCTGGTCCCGTGTGTCTGGCACGATCGCGTTCACGACTGTGTTCCAGGCCTCGATCATCTTCTCATCGCCATCGAATTTGTGGCCGAAATGCTGCGGGTGACAACGACGTGCTGCGGCAAAAATGGGGCACGACATCTGATTAGTCCACCGCATGCTCAGGCGTTCAAGGGTCAACTTCACCCACTGCGGATTGCACGCAGCACGGCGGCTGCCCCTACACACAGCAAGCTTGTTCAAGGACTCAGTTGTGTCCAGCAAAGTCTCAAACACAATGCCAGCAGTGCCACCACCTGCATCAGCCTTTCGCAGAGCCAGGACAATGGGAAACATCAGCTTCACCATGGCTTTCACCTGCACCCAAAAGACTCCCATCCTCACCAGCCGCCGTACCTCCTTCTTCTTTGCCTTCCATCCTGCATCCTTTCCCACAGTTCCAAACTCTGACCACTTCGTGGAGTTAACCATGTTCACCAGAATGTCACGCATTTGCAGCAGACGCTCCAACATCTTGTGCACGGATGCAAAACGAGTAGCAACAGCTGGCAGAAGTACCTTTCCTCCCTTGGTTTTCAGCCAGGACCTCAAGAAGTCCTTGTTCCTGAAGAATGAAACAATTCTCTCAGCCTTCGAAATCAGAGCCGCTCCCCACTCTGTCTTAGCAACATCCTTCAAAACCAGGTCCAGGGAATGTGCAACACAATGGGTGAAGAACACAGATGGATACTTATTCTTCAGCTCCAAGTAGGCCTTCTTGTTGGTGGAGGCGTTATCCGTGATGACCATCACCACCTTCTCAGCACCCACTTCAGCAATGGCACTGTCGATCACGACTGCCACGTGGTTGGCATCACGGACAACACCACTGGCATCTCTCAAGAAAAGGTGAGCCACGCCCTCGGCGTTCACTGCCATGGCCGAGTAGATTGGCCTGATTTGAATGTCAGACCACTCGTCCACTCCTATGCTCACCCCAAAAATATCCCATCCGCTGCGAAGAGGGGCCTCCAACTCCTCAAGCTCCACATCCAGCGCTAGGAGGATGATGTCGGTGACACTGTCTCGGCTGGGCAGTCTGAAGGCTGGGGTTGTGTGCCATGCGTCTTCCACCAGCTCAAGGATGGTAGGATCCCGGCAGAAGGAAATTGCCAGCACATTCTTTGCCATGATCCGCACAATTGTTTTCTGACACTGAGAGTTGGCAGCGTTGGCGATGTGCTCGGGCATTGTGGTTTGCCGTGCCAGGTTGAGAGAGGAAGCTGACACGGGAGTGGAGCTGCGTAATGAATCGGGAATGGATGTGGATGTTCTGCCGGTAGGGTTGTCAACGCCGTCTGTCGGACAGCTGCTTTCACCAACTCCACCCACACCCACCGTTGCTCTTGCCTCCTGTCTCTTCCGCTCTCGGACCAGTGCTTGCCAGTCCACGGGCTGGTCCTTCGTCCCCCACACTTCTCCTTGGCCATTGTAAAGTTTCTCGTCGTATGGAACAAAGGCGTCTGGTGGGCTAGCCAGAGGCGGGAGGCCGAGCATGGCCCGGGCAGCAGCAGGAGGGTACTTGCACTTCACGATGTTGTGCACGGCTGCTCCAACATGACCGCGCATGCGGTCTGAACCGCCTGCCTTGATGACACCGCATGCTCCACACTGAAACCTGGGGTTGCCTGCCTGCGTAGGTACGGGTCGGAAGAACTTGCTGAGCACCCGGACGAGGAAGTCCCCGGAGAGTACAGGGAGCTTAGGTGAGGCAGCCACTTGTGCACACGTGGGCTGCTTACCCCTCCCAGCCATGGCGGCCGAGTGGGGCAGAGTGAAGTTCGGCTGGTCAACTGCATGGCAAGGATATGCCAGAGTGGGCTCCTTGGAAGGTCCGACGGTGGATGCGCTTCGTACGGGTTGTCAAACTGCTACTCGGTTTGATGAGAGTACTCATCAAACCCTTGCCACATGTCACACACATTATCCTTCCATGACGTGGAACAAGGCTTCCGATTGGTTCGTTCATCGCTGCAAAACAAGAACACCAGGTTCACGCACGATGTACACGCACCACGCACGCTTTAAGCATGCATGGCCGTAACATACATCCCAAGTAGGACCAATGCTTGGTTGTTCGCCAAGCATTGCTATCACATAACGCATGTAAAGCAACGCACCAATGAATGGACACCACGAGCATCAACCATCCAGCATGGAAAAGCGCATCAGATGTAGAGATCTCGCTAGGCACAGCGGGATTTGCGCCCGCCTCCGGGAAAGAAAAAGCCTGTCAATGCCTGTCAAGTCCCTTGTGACACAAGGGGTGAAAACTGACCCCGGCCAAAAAAGAGGGGGTCAAGTCAGGTCGACGTCCAAGTCGACGTGGACCGACTTGGCGACTCCGACTTGACCCCCTCAAGTCGGAAGTCGAAGGCAACATGGGCCTGATGCTTGTGCCTGATACTTGTGCCTAACACTTGTGGCTGATTCTTGTGCCTGATTCTTGTGCCTAATGCTTCGACATGATGCTTGTGCCTGAGGCTTGTGCCTGATGCTTGTGCCTGATGCTTGCGCCTGATGCTTGTGCCTGATTCTTGTGCCTAATGCTTCGACATGATGCTTGTGCCTGAGGCTTGTGCCTGATGCTTGTGCCTGATGCTTGCGCCTGATGCTTGTGCCTGATGCTTGTACGTGATTCTTGTGCCTGATGCTTGTGCCTGATGCTTGTGCCTGATGCTTCTGCCTGATACTCGTGTCCAATATTTGTGCCTGATGCTTGTGCCTGATGCTCCTTCCCAATGCTTGTGCCTGATGCTTGTGCCTGATTCGTGTGCCTGATGCTTGGTCCTGATGCTTGTGGCTCATACGTGTGCCTCATGCTTGTGCCTGATGCTTGTCCCTGATTTTACCTGATTCTTTTGCCTGATGCTTTTGCCTGATGCATGTGCCTGATGCATCTGCTTGATGCGTGTGACTGATGCATGTGCCTGAAGCTTGTGCCTGATGCTTGCGCCCGATGCTTGTGCCTGATGCTAGTGCCCGACGCTTGTGCCCAATGGTTGTGCCTCATGCTTGTGCCTGATGCTTGTGCCTGATGCTTGTGCCTGAACCTCTTGCCTGTTGCTTGTGCCTGCTTCTTGTACCTGATGCTTGTTCCTGATGCTTGTGCCTTCTGCTTGTGCCTGATGCTTGTGCCTGATGCTTGTGCCTGAACCTCTTGCCTGTTGCTTGTGCCTGCTTCTTGTACCTGATGCTTGTTCCTGATGCTTGTGCCTTCTGCTTGTGCCTGATGCTTGTGCCTGATGCTTGTGTTTGATTCTTGTGCCTGATGATTTTGCCTGATGCTTGTGCCTGATTCTTTTGCATGATGCTAGTGCCTGATGACTGTGCCTGATTGTTTGTTCCTGATGCTTGCGCCTGTTGCTTGTGTAGATGCTTGTGGCTGATGAATGTTTCTGATGCTTGTATTTGATGCTTGTGCCTGATTCTTGTGCCTGATGCTCATGCTTGATGCTTGTGCCTGATGCTTGTGCCTGGTGGTTGGGCCTGATGCTTATTCCTGATGCTTGTGCCTAATTCTTGTGCCTGATGCTTGTGCCTGATGCTTGTGCGTGATGCTTGTTCCTGATTCTCGTGCCCAATATTTGCTCCTGATGCTTGTGCCTGATGCTCCTGCCCAATGCTTGTGCCTGATGCTCGTGCCTGATTCTTGTGCCTGATGCTTGGTCCTGATGCTTGTGCCTCATGCATGTGCCTCATGCTTGTGCCTGATTCTTGTCCTTGATTGTATCTGATTCTTAAGCCTGATGCATTTTCCTGATGCTTGTGCCTGATGTGTCTGCTTGATGCGTGTGCCTGAAGCTTGTGCCTGATGTTTGTCCCCGATGCTTGTGCCCAATTCTAGTGCCCAATGCTTGTGCCCGATGCTTGTGGCTGATGCATGTGCCTGATGCTTGTGCCTGATGCTTGTGCCTGATGCTTGTGCCTGATGCTTCTTCCTGATGCTTGTGCCTGATGCTTGTGCCTGATGCTTGTGCCTGATGCTTGTGCCTGATGCTTCTTCCTGATGATTGTGCCTGATGCTTTCTCCTGATGCTTGTGCCTGATGCTTGTGCCTGATGCTTGTGCCAAATGCTTGTATTTGATGCTTGTGCCTGATGCTTTTGCCTGGTGCTTGTGCTTGACTCTTTTGCATGATGCTAGTGCCTGATGATTGTGCCTGATGCTTGTTATTGATGCTTGTGCCTGATGCTTGTGTAGATGCTTGTGGCTGATGAATGTACCCGATGATTGTCCGTGATGCTTGTTCCTGATGCTTGTGCCTAATGCGAGTGCCTGACGCTTGTACCTGATGCGTGTGCATAATGCTTGTGCCTGATGCTTCTTCCTGATGATTGTGCCTGATGCTTGTGCGTGACGCTTGTGCTTGAGTCTTGTACCTGATGCTTGTGCCTAATGCGAGTGCCTGACGCTTGTACCTGATGCGTGTGCATAATGCTTGTGCCTGATGCTTCTTCCTGATGATTGTGCCTGATGCTTGTGCGTGACGCTTGTGCTTGAGTCTTGTACCTGATGCTTGTGCCTAATGCGAGTGCCTGACGCTTGTACCTGATGCGTGTGCATAATGCTTGTGCCTGATGCTTCTTCCTGATGATTGTGCCTGATGCTTGTGCGTGACGCTTGTGCTTGAGTCTTGTACCTGATGCTTGTGCCTAATGCGAGTGCCTGACGCTTGTACCTGATGCGTGTGCATAATGCTTGTGCCTGATGCTTCTTCCTGATGATTGTGCCTGATGCTTGTGCGTGACGCTTGTGCTTGAGTCTTGTACCTGATGCTTGTGCCTGATACTTGTTCCTGATGCTTGTGGCTGATGCTTGTGCCTGATTCCTGTGCCTGATTCTCGTGCCTGATACCTGTGCCTGACTGTTGTGCCTGGTGCTTGTGCCTGATTCTTGTGCCTGGTGCTAGTGCCTGATGCTTGTACCTGATTCTTGTGCCTGATGCTTGTGCCTGATGTTTGTGCCTGGTGCATGTGCCAGGTGCTTGTGCCTGATGTTTGTACCTGCTGCATGTGCCAGGTCCTTGTGCCTGATTCTTGTGCCTGATTCTCGTGCCTGCTGCTTGTGCCTGATGCTTGTGCCTGATGC
Source organism: Penium margaritaceum (assembly GCA_023375785.1). Classification (NCBI taxonomy): domain Eukaryota; kingdom Viridiplantae; phylum Streptophyta; class Zygnematophyceae; order Desmidiales; family Peniaceae; genus Penium; species Penium margaritaceum. Next base: position 36,680 of record SZWC01014872.1, read on the forward strand.
TTATGCCTAATGCGAGTGCCTGACGCTTGTACCTGATGCGTGTGCATAATGCTTGTGCCTGATGCTTGTGCCTGATTCTCGTGCCTGCTGCTTGTGCCTGATGCTTGTGCCTGATGCTTATGCCTAATGCGAGTGCCTGACGCTTGTACCTGATGCGTGTGCATAATGCTTGTGCCTGATGCTTGTGCCTAATGCTTGTTCCTGATGCTTCTACCTGATGCTTGTGCCTAATGCTTGTGCCTGATGCTTGTGCCTGATTCTTGTGCCTGATGCTTGTGCCTGATGCTTGTGCCTGATGCTTGTGCCTGATGCTTGTTCCCGATGTTTGTGCCCGATGCTTGTACCTGGTGCTTGTGCCTTATGCCTGTGCCTAATGCTTGTGCCTCGTGCTTGTCCCTGATTCTTGTGCCTGATGCTCGAGCCTGATGCTTGTTCCTGATGCTTGTGCCTGATGCTTATGCCTGATGCCTGCGTCGATGCTTATGCCAGATGCTTGTGCCTGTCACTTGTGCCTGTTGCTTTTACCTAATGCTTGTGCCTGATGCTTGTGCCTGATGCTTGTGCCTGATGCATGTGCCTTATGCTTGTGCCTGATGCTTGTGCCTGATGCTTGTGCCTGGTGCTTGTGCCTTATGCTTGTCCCTGATGCGTGCGCCTGATGCTTGTGCCTGATGCGTGTGCCTGATGTGTGTGACTGATGCTTGAGCTTGAAGCATGTGACTGATGATTGCGCCTGATGCTCGTGCCTTATGATTGTGCCTGATGCTTTTGCCTGATAGTCGTGCCTGATTCTTGAGCTTCATTTTTGCGCCTCATTTTTGTGTCTGATGTTTGTGCCTGATGCTTGTGCCTGAATCTTGTTCCTGATGCTTGTGGCTGATTCCTGTGCCTGATGCTTGTGCCTGATGCTTGTGCCTGATGCTTGTGCATGATGCTTGTGCCTGATGCTTGTTCCTGATGTTTGTGCCTGATTCTTGTGCCTGATGCTCGTGCCTGATGCTCGTGCCTGACGCTTGTGCCTGATGCTTGCTCCTTATGCTTTTGCCTGATTCTTGTGCCTGATGCGTGTGCCTGATGCTTGTACCTGATGCTTATGCCTGATGCTTGTGTTTGATTCTTGTGCCTGATGATTTTGCCTGATGCTTGTGCCTGAATCTTGTGCCTTATGCCTTTGCCTCATTCTTCTGCCTGATGCTTGTGCTTGATGGTTGCGCCTGATGCTTGTGCCTGATGCGTGTGCCTCATGGTTGTGCCTGATGCTTTTTCCTGATGTTTGTGCCTGATGCTTGTGCCTGACGCTTGTACCTGATGGTTGTGCCTGATGCTTGTCCCTGATGCTTGAGCCTGATGCTTGTGCATGCTGCTTGTGCCTGATGCTTTTGCCTGATAGTCGTGCCTGATTCTTGAGCTTCATTTTTGCGCCTCATTTTTGTGTCTGATGCTTGTGCCTGATGCTTGCGCCTGATGCTTGTGCCTGATGCGTGTGCCTCATGGTTGTGCCTGATGCTTTTTCCTGATGTTTGTGCCTGATGCTTGTGCCTGACGCTTGTACCTGATGGTTGTGCCTGATGCTTGTCCCTGATGCTTGAGCCTGATGCTTGTGCATGCTGCTTGTGCCTGATGCTTTTGCCTGATAGTCGTGCCTGATTCTTGAGCTTCATTTTTGCGCCTCATTTTTGTGTCTGATGCTTGTGCCTGATGCTTGCGCCTGATGCTTGTGCCTGATGCGTGTGCCTCATGGTTGTGCCTGATGCTTTTTCCTGATGTTTGTGCCTGATGCTTGTGCCTGACGCTTGTACCTGATGGTTGTGCCTGATGCTTGTCCCTGATGCTTGAGCCTGATGCTTGTGCATGCTGCTTGTGCCTGATGCTTTTGCCTGATAGTCGTGCCTGATTCTTGAGCTTCATTTTTGCGCCTCATTTTTGTGTCTGATGCTTGTGCCTGATGCTTGCGCCTGATGCTTGTGCCTGATGCGTGTGCCTCATGGTTGTGCCTGATGCTTTTTCCTGATGTTTGTGCCTGATGCTTGTGCCTGACGCTTGTACCTGATGGTTGTGCCTGATGCTTGTCCCTGATGCTTGAGCCTGATGCTTGTGCATGCTGCTTGTGCCTGATGCTTTTGCCTGATAGTCGTGCCTGATTCTTGAGCTTCATTTTTGCGCCTCATTTTTGTGTCTGATGCTTGTGCCTGATGCTTGCGCCTGATGCTTGTGCCTGATGCGTGTGCCTCATGGTTGTGCCTGATGCTTTTTCCTGATGTTTGTGCCTGATGCTTGTGCCTGACGCTTGTACCTGATGGTTGTGCCTGATGCTTGTCCCTGATGCTTGAGCCTGATGCTTGTGCATGCTGCTTGTGCCTGATGCTTTTGCCTGATAGTCGTGCCTGATTCTTGAGCTTCATTTTTGCGCCTCATTTTTGTGTCTGATGCTTGTGCCTGATGCTTGCGCCTGATGCTTGTGCCTGATGCGTGTGCCTCATGGTTGTGCCTGATGCTTTTTCCTGATGTTTGTGCCTGATGCTTGTGCCTGACGCTTGTACCTGATGGTTGTGCCTGATGCTTGTCCCTGATGCTTGAGCCTGATGCTTGTGCATGCTGCTTGTGCCTGATGCTTTTGCCTGATAGTCGTGCCTGATTCTTGAGCTTCATTTTTGCGCCTCATTTTTGTGTCTGATGCTTGTGCCTGATGCTTGCGCCTGATGCTTGTGCCTGATGCGTGTGCCTCATGGTTGTGCCTGATGCTTTTTCCTGATGTTTGTGCCTGATGCTTGTGCCTGACGCTTGTACCTGATGGTTGTGCCTGATGCTTGTCCCTGATGCTTGAGCCTGATGCTTGTGCATGCTGCTTGTGCCTGATGCTTTTGCCTGATAGTCGTGCCTGATTCTTGAGCTTCATTTTTGCGCCTCATTTTTGTGTCTGATGCTTGTGCCTGATGCTTGCGCCTGATGCTTGTGCCTGATGCTTTTGCCTGATGCTTGTGCATGATGCTTATGCCTGCTGCTTGTGCCTGATGCGTGTGCCTAATGGTTGTGCCCGATGCTTTTTCCTGATGTTTGTGCCTGATGCTTTTTCCTGCTTCTTGTGTCTGATGCTTGTGCCTGATGCTTGTGCCTGATGCTTGTGCCTGATGCCTGTGCCTAATGCGTGTGCCTGATTCTTGTGCCTGATTCTTGTGCCTCATGCTTGTGCCTGATGCTTGTGCCTCATTCTTGTGCCTTTCTGCTTGTGCCTGGTGCTTGTGCCTGATGCATGTGCCTGATGCTTGTGCCCGATGCTTGTGCCCGATCCTTGTGCCTGAGGTTTGTGCCTGATGGTTGTGCCTGATGCTTGTGCCTGATTCTTATGCCTGATGCTTGTGCCTGATGCTTGTGCCTGATGCCTGTGCCTGATTCTTGTGCTAGATGCTTGTGACCCATACTTGTGCCTGATGCTTGTACCTGATGCTTATCCCTGATACTTGTGCCTGATTCTTGTGCCTCATGCGTGTGCCTGATAGGTTTCCCTGATGCTTGTATGTGATGCTTGTGCCTGATGCTTGCGCCTGATGCTTGGGCTTGATAATTTTACGTGATGCTTGTGCCTGACGCTTGTACCTGATGGTTGTGCCTGATGCTTGTCCCTGATTATTGTGCCAGATGCTTGTGCCTGGTTCTTTTGCCTGATGCTTATGCCTGAAGTTTGTGCCTGATGCTTGTGCCTGATGCTTGTGCCTGATTCTCGTGCCTAATGCTTCAACATGATGCTTGTTCCTGAGGATTGCGCCTGATGCTTGTGCCTGATGCTTGTGCCTGATGCTTGTGCCTGATGCCTCTTCCTGATGCTCGTGCCCCATTTCTGTGCCTGATTCTTGTGCCTGATGCTCCTGCCCAATGCTTGTGCCTGATGCTTGTGCCTTATGCGTGTACCTCATGCTTTTGCCTGATGCCTGTCCCTGATTATACCTGATTCTTTTGCCTCATGCTTTTGCCTGATGGGTGTTTCCGATGCGTCTGCTTGATTTGTGTGACTGATGCATGTGCCTGAAGCTTGTGCCTGATGCTCGTGCCCGATGCTTGTGCCTGATGCTTGTGCCTGATGCTTGTGCCTGATGCTTGTGCCTGATTCTTGTGCCTGATGCTTTTGCCTGATGCTTGTGCCTGATGCTTGTGCCTGATGCTCGTGCCCGATGCTTGTGCCTGATGCTTGTGCCTGATGCTTGTGCCTGATGCTTGTGCCTGATTCTTGTGCCTGATGCTTTTGCCTGATGCTTGTGCCTGATGCTTGTTCCTGATGCTTGTGCCTGAAGCTCGTGCCTGATGCTTGTGCCTGATGCTTGTGCTTGATGCTTGTGCCTGATGCTTTTGCCTGATGCTTGTGCCCGATTCTTTTGCATGATGCTAGTGCCTGATAATTGTGCCTGATTCTTGTTCCTGATGCTTGTGCCTGATGCTTGTGTAGATGCTTGTGGCTGATGAATGTGTCTGATGCTTGTCGGTGAGGCGTGTGCCTGATGCTTGTGCCTGGTGGTTGTGCCTGATGCCTATGCCTGATGCTTGTGCGTAATGTCGGAAACCGGGTTGCGGTTCCAACGTGGCCTGACGGGTCCTCCGTGCTCACGGCTATGTTTTTTGCGGGTGGTTCTGAGTCTAAGCGTGAGCTTTCTGGTCGCCTCACGCTATGTTTCTGGCAGTTGAAGACAAATGCGAGACAGTCACTTTTGTGAAGGGAAGAACACGATTTGGCATTAGTTTTTGAACATGGACATGAGATGATCATTTGTAGGGCTAGTCATGAGCTCTCCAATGCACCAAACTGTGTGCGATTTGGATCACTGTAGCTCTTGCTACGTCATCCGAAGCGCAGCACCCCAAATCAGCCGCTCAGTCGGAGGCGCGCACCACGTCGCCCGCCGAGACGCCCTTACACATCAAGGACCCATCANTTCTGAGTCTAAGCGTGAGCTTTCTGGTCGCCTCACGCTATGTTTCTGGCAGTTGAAGACAAATGCGAGACAGTCACTTTTGTGAAGGGAAGAACACGATTTGGCATTAGTTTTTGAACATGGACATGAGATGATCATTTGTAGGGCTAGTCATGAGCTCTCCAATGCACCAAACTGTGTGCGATTTGGATCACCGTAGCTCTTGCTACGTCATCCGAAGCGCAGCACCCCAAATCAGCCGCTCAGTCGGAGGCGCGCACCACGTCGCCCGCCGAGACGCCCTCACACATCAAGGACCCATCAAAACGCCATTCCGGAGGCGCAGATATCCCTACGTGTAGTGGCGGCACCCCTCGCACCTTTGGGGTCCTTTTCGATGAGTTAATCATTGATTTTGGTGATGGGGATTGTTGTGAGTCGAAACCTGTTCGCGGACCTCCAGTCGGAATTTTGAGTGTCCCCGAGTAACAAACTGTACTACTGAGTTCCGGACTCCGAGCCAGGATTTTGGCTAAGTTCCTCAGTAACAAACTGCAATCCCGAAATCCGGCGGATCATCCACCGGACGCCTCGGCACATCTTCTGGAGCAAAATCCCCAGATGACATTTTGTTACTCATTCCGGTCAATTATTCACCGGAAGTCGAACCGCGGCCGGCTCCCAGAACCTCCGCGCACACCCCAACTTTGGAAGCCCATATCTCCCTCGTTACTAGTCCGATTCCGGTAAAACAACTTCCACCAGATTCACCGACTCGTCAAATTTCAGGTTCAATCCTCCATTTTAGGATCCAAGCAATCATTGAGTCGTCAGATCCTTCGACGAGGAATTTCCTCTCTCTGGCGGCTCGTTGGCGTCTCCCGGTGCTGCACTTGGGCATGCAAAGGGGCAAATCTACAACATTCTCCCCCTTGCACCTGCCATGCCCGCTGCTCCTGCCTGCTCTCACTCATCTTCCGCTGTGCCCTCCAACCCATCATAGCTGGTCATCCCAAGTCCGGCCACACTCAATGCGTGCCGGTCCACGGGTTGCGCTTTGGTCAAGCAATCTGCAAGCATGTTGTGCGTGCTGCAGTGTTGCAGCACCACCTGCCCCTTTTCAACCATGTCCCATGCGTAATGATAACGCATGTCAATGTGCTTCGTTCTCCTGTGCTGTGTCGGGTTGTTGGTTAGCGAGATTGAGCCGGTGTTGTCCTCTTGCACCACTGTAGGCTCCCACTGCGGTACGCGCAGCTCCCCCAGCAACCTGCGGAGCCACACCGCCTCCTTGACCGCCTCGGCCTGCGCGATGTACTCTGCTTCCACTGTTGAGGTGGTGACGCAGTCCTGCTTCCTGCTGCACCATGAGACCGTTGCAACAGCGAGGAAGAACATGTAGCCGGATGTGGTATTCCGCTTGTCCACATCGCCAGCATAGTCTGCATCTGTGTAGTCTACACAGATGCAGACTATGCTGGCAATGTGGACAAGCGGAATACCACATCCGGCTACATGTTCTTCCTCGCTGTTGCAACGGTCTCATGGTGCAGCAGGAAGCAGGACTGCGTCACCACCTCCACAGTGTAGTAGACCAGACGCAAAGGGTCCGCCCACCCCTTGCCGTCGAACCTCAAGCGCGCATGCCGCGCCGCCTGCAGGTAGCGGAGGATGCGCTTGACCACCTGCCAGTGTAGTGGCCGTGGATCGGCCACGTACCTGCTCACTTGGCCCACCGCAAAGGCCAGGTCCGGTTGAGTCGCCACCATGGTGTACATGAGGCTGCCCACCGCCGATTGGTAGGGCATCCCTGCCATATCCTCCCGCTCTTCTTTTGTTTGTGGCACCATTGCCGCACTCAGTTCACAGGTCGTGGAGACCGGACTGCCAACTGGTTTGTAGTCCTCCATGCCGTACCGCTTCAGCACCTCGGTCACGTATTTAGCCTGCCCCAGTTCAAGCGTGTGTGCCCTCCGGTTCCGCGTGATTCTCNCTATGTTTCTGGCAGTTGAAGACAAATGCGAGACAGTCACTTTTGTGAAGGGAAGAACACGATTTGGCATTAGTTTTTGAACATGGACATGAGATGATCATTTGTAGGGCTAGTCATGAGCTCTCCAATGCACCAAACTGTGTGCGATTTGGATCACTGTAGCTCTTGCTACGTCATCCGAAGCGCAGCACCCCAAATCAGCCGCTCAGTCGGAGGCGCGCACCACGTCGCCCGCCGAGACGCCCTTACACATCAAGGACCCATCAAAACGCCATTCCGGAGGCGCAGATATCCCTACGTGTAGTGGCGGCACCCCTCGCACCTTTGGGGTCCTTTTCGATGAGTTAATCATTGATTTTGGTGATGGGGATTGTTGTGAGTCGAAACCTGTTCGCGGACCTCCAGTCGGAATTTTGACTGTCCCCGAGTAACAAACTGTACTACTGAGTTCCGGACTCCGAGCCAGGATTTTGGCTAAGTTCCTTAGTAACAAACTGCAATCCCGAAATCCGGCGGATCATCCACCGGACGCCTCGGCACATCTTCTGGAGCAAAATCCCCAGATGACATTTTGTTACTCATTCCGGTCAATTATTCACCGGAAGTCGAACCGCGGCCGGCTCCCAGAACCTCCGCGCACACCCCAACTTTGGAAGCCCATATCTCCCTCGTTACTAGTCCGATTCCGGTAAAACAACTTTCACCAGATTCACCGACTCGTCAAATTTCAGGTTCAATCCTCCATTTTAGGATCCAAGCAATCATTGAGTCGTCAGATCCTTCGACGAGGAATTTCCTCTCTCTGGCGGCTCGTTGGCGTCTCCCGGTGCCGCACTTGGGCATGCAAAGGGGCAAATCTACAACATTCTCCCCCTTGCACCTGCCATGCCCGCTGCTCCTGCCTGCTCTCACTCATCTTCCGCTGTGCCCTCCAGCCCATCATAGCTGGTCATCCCAAGTCCGGCCACACTCAATGCGTGCCGGTCCACGGGTTGCGCTTTGGTCAAGCAATCTGCAAGCATGTTGTGCGTGCTACAGTGTTGCAGCACCACCTGCCCCTTTTCAACCATGTCCCATGCGTAATGATAACGCATGTCAATGTGCTTCGTCCTCCTGTGCTGCGTCGGGTTGTTGGTTAGCGAGATTGAGCCGGTGTTGTCCTCTTGCACCACTGTAGGCTCCCACTGCGGTACGCGCAGCTCCCCCAGCAACCTGCGGAGCCACACCACCTCCTTGACCGCCTCGGCCAGCGCGATGTACTCTGCTTCCACTGTTGAGGTGGTGACGCAGTCTTGCTTCCTGCTGCACCATGAGACCGTTGCAACAGCGAGGAAGAACATGTAGCCGGATGTGGTATTCCGCTTGTCCACATCGCCAGCATAGTCTGCATCTGTGTAGACTACACAGATGCAGACTATGCTGGCGATGTGGACAAGCGGAATACCACATCCGGCTACATGTTCTTCCTCGCTGTTGCAACGGTCTCATGGTGCAGCAGGAAGCA
>SZWC01014872.1:45107-69876 GCA_023375785.1 Penium margaritaceum
CCCTGCCATATCCTCCCGCTCTTCTTTTGTTTGTGGCACCATTGCCGCACTCAGTTCACAGGTCGTGGAGACCGGACTGCCAACTGGTTTGTAGTCCTCCATGCCGTACCGCTTCAGCACCTCGGTCACGTATTTAGCCTGCCCCAGTTCAAGCGTGTGTGCCCTCCGGTTCCGCGTGATTCTCACCCCGAGGTAGTACTCCAGCTCCCCCATGTCCGCCATCTGGAATCTGCTGCTCAGTTGCTCTTTCAGCCGCTGTAGGCTCGGCAGATCCGTCGAGCACAAAATCAGGTCGTCCACGTAGAGTGCGACGATCTGATGGAGCTGTTTGTCGCGCCGCACGTACACGCTGTGATTCGATTTACAGCGCTTGAAGCCGAGTTATGCCATGAAGCTGTCCATCTATTGGTACCAGCATCTGGGCGATTGTTTTAGCCCGTACAAGGACTTCCGCAGCTTGCACACCTTGCCCTCCAGCGCCTCCACCCCCTCTGGCACCTCCATGTAGATCTCTTTGTCTATGATACCGTTGAGGAAGGCCGTCTTTACGTCCAATTGGTGGAGCTCCATGTCCTTCGCGGCCGCCACCGCAAGGATTGTCCGGATGCTTGTGAACTTGGCGACGGGAGAAAACGTCTCATCGTAGTGCTCTCCCTTACGCTGTGTGTAACCTTTTGCCACCAGCCATGCCTTGTACTTGTCAACCACACCTTCCTTTGTGAACTTGGTCTTGAAGACCCACTTTGAGCCGATGACCTTGGCATCTTTCGGCCTGTCAACCAGCTCCCACGTATCATTTTCCGTGATGGTCGCCAGGTCCGATTTGATGGCTGCGTCCCATTGATCCCCTTCGGGCTGCGCAAACGCCTCTTGCACGGTAGTCGGCTCCGTTGATGCAGCCAGCATGCACCGCGTCATGCCAATCCATCGACCGGTGCTTGCGTCGAAGCGCTTCTCCGCTTTTCGCTGCCTCCCGCTGCGGTGCGACAGTTTTGGTGGGGCATCGTCGCTCTACTGCGATCTCTCAGACTCTGCATGCTCCGGTTCATCATCGACCGGACGGCTCCCCGAGGATATCTCCCGCTCCGGCGAAACATCGCCCGGAGGGACGGCGCGTCCAGTGGATTTTCCACCAACGCCCGTTGCACACTCTGTCGGGAGTGCGCGCCTTGGTACCCTTGGTACCTCATCCGCCGGATCCTTCCGGTGGATTTCCTCATCAGCTTGATCTTCATCAGAGTCCTCCGCTTCGACTGCCACCGCTGGTGTACCGTCGCGCTCTGATGCCGCATCCTCAACTTCGGCGTCCGCCGGCTCCTTCTCGTAGTCAAGGAGCTAGAACCACTCCCCCGTCTTTGGGGAGTCCACCACGTCCACGTCGTTGCTGCTGATGTAGCTCTGCTGCTCGTCAAGCTCGACGTCTCGGCTGCAGATTACCTCCCCCTTGCGCATGTCGTAGAGCCTATACGCCTTATGCGCGCCCTCATAGCCAAGGAAGAGATATGAATTTGCTCGCGGCTCCAGCTTGCTATCGCGCCTCTACGCAGCCTGCACCATCGCGTGTGCCTTGCACCCGAACACTTTCAGGTGTGCCACACTTGGCTTGCGCCCGCTCCAAACCTCCTGTGGCGTCTTCCAGCCGCTCTTCCCCTTCAGCACTGCTGTAGGAGTGAGGTTGATGGTGTAGCTCGCCGTACGCACAGCTTCCACCCAGAAGCTTCACGGCAATTCCGCATCCACCAACATGGTCCGTACCATATTCAGCAACGTCTGGTTTGCCCGCTCCTCCACGCCATTTGATTCAGGTGAATACGGTGTAGTTTGTTGCCATTTTATGCCCTGCTGCTTCATCCACTCGCTACAGCCCACGTACTCTCCGCCGTTGTCACTGCGTAGCGCTCTGACCTTCCGGCCAGTCTGCCTCTCCACCGCGGCGACATACTCCTTCAGCCGGTCCAGGACCTCGCCTTTCCGCTTCATGAATTACACGTAGAGTTTTCTGCTGTAGTCATCTATGAAGGTAACGAAGTAACGCGCGCCGCTCTTTGACGCCGTCTTGAATGGTCCGCACATGTCGCTGTGCACGACCTCCAGCAGGTCCGAAGCGCGATTCACGTTCTTGTTGAATGATTTGCGCCGTGCCTTGCCCAAAATGCAAGGCTCGAACTTTTTGTGCACTGCTGCATCTGTCACCTCTTCCGCACCGTTGATGACAGGGCCGCGTGCCAGCTCGCGCTTTGCCATCTCCTTCATGACTGCGGGTGAGGAATGCCCCAGTCGTCGGTGCCAAAGCTCCAGATCAGCTCCCCCTCCCTTGGCTAGGTTGACGGTGCGTTCCTGCGAGTCTGCTGAATCTATCACCGCGGGGATCACCTTGGTCTCCACGATGTAGAGTCCTACCTCGCACTTAGCCTCCAGCACGGTCTCGCCGCCACCGTCCTTCCGCACGACTGCCCCTCTTCTCCTGAAGAGCACCTCGTACTCCTTGTCAGTCAGGCGGCTGACACTTAAGATGTCAGCCAAGCCAGGTACGTGCTGCACGTTCTTGATCACGCGCTGCACCCACTTCCCACCAACCACCACCTCCACATCCACGTCTCCTTGGCCAGCCGCTGGCTCGACCTTGTCGTTCACGACCACCATGGACTTGCTGGACTTGGTGTAGTTGATGAATCCGACCTTCTTGACCTGGGTGTCCTCTTCGGCTCCGGAGTCAAGGCATCGCCGGTTATTTTTCTTGAGGTAGTGGTTCTGAGTGCCGTTGAGGAGCGCACTTTTGTCTTTGGCATCCTTGCCGCCGGCCTTTGCCTCCTCGGTGCACTCACGGGCCCAGTGGCCCTCCTTGCCACAGTTGCGGCACGCACCCTTCTTGGCGGCCTTCTTGCCGCCACCATGTCCGCCCCCTCCCTTGTCCCCACTTCCGCCACCACGCGTTTTGGTGATGAGGGCCGATGAGGAAGACGAGGACTCCCCGCAGCTCCATCGCTGCATGTCGTTGCGGATGTACTCTGCGACCGCGCCATAGGTGAGCTTGTTCTCTGCCCATCATCCCAAGACGGTGATGAGAGGGCTCCAACTGTCAGGAAGGGCCATGAGGAGGGCCATCGCCTGCAGCTGCGTGTCGATCTTCCATCCCACGTCATTGCACTGTGAGGCGAGCGACTCGATCTGCTGCATGGCGGTGATGATATCATCTCCCTCCTCGATTCTCATCGTCAGGAGTCGCTTCATGGCAAAGATTTTGTTCGCCAGCGACTTGGATTGATGGATGGTACAAAGTTTTTGCCAAGCCTCGGCTGCCAACTTGCAGCCTTGGAAGTAGCCCCAATGCGACTCAGCCATCCCGGACACCAGCAGCATGAGCGCCTCCGTGTTCTTCTTTGAGAAGGCCTCCTTCTGCGCTTCCATCACTGTCGCTTCGTCGAGGACTTCGGTTCCCAACATGACCTGCAGCACACCCTTATGCGCGAGGTGGATCTCGAAGTGCCACCTCCATAGCCCAAAGCCAGGGCCGCCCGCATAATTCTGGACGGCCTGCGTCTCCTTCTGCGCCATTGTGCAGGCTTGAACTCCGGGACCTCAGAGTTTGACGGCAATGTCGTCCCCGATGACAATCCCATCCGCCGCGAAAAGCCGTGAGTGATGTGTAGACCGGTCAAGGCCGTGGGCCCATAACCCTTTGTCGGAAACAGGGGTGCGGTTCCAACGTGGCCTGACGGGTCCTCCGTGGTCTTGGCTATGTTTTGTGCGGGTGGTTCTGAGTCTAAGCGTGAGCTTTCTGGTCGCGTCACGCTATGTTTCTGGCAGTTGAAGACAAATGCGAGACAGTCACTTTTGCGAAGGGAAGAACGCGATTTTGAATTAGTTTTTGAATATGGACATGATCTGAATATTTTTAGGGCTAGTCATGATCTCTCCAACGCACCAAACCGTGCGCAAATCGGATCACCGTAGCTCCCGCTACGTCATCCGAAGCGCAGCACCCCAAATCAGCTGCTCAGTCGGCGGCGCGCACCACGTCGTCCGCCAAGGCGCCCTCACACATCAAGGACCCATCAAAATGCCATTCCGGAGACGCAGATGTCCCTACGCGTAGTGGCATTGCCCCTTGCACCTTTGGGGTCTCTTTCAATGAGTTAATCATTGATTTTGGTGATGGGGATTGATGTGGGTCGAAATCTGTTCGCGGACCTCCAGTCAGAATTTTGGGTTAGTCCCCGAGTAACAAACTGTACTACTGAGTTCCGGACTCCGAGCCAGGATTTTGGCGAAGTCCCTCAGTAACAAACTGCACTCCTGAAATCTGGCGGATCATCCACCAGACGCCTCGGCAGATCTTCCGGAGCAAAACCCCCAGATGGCATTTTGTCACTCGTTCGGTCAATTATTCACCGGAAGACGAACCGCGGCCGGCTCCCAGAACCGCCACGCACACCGCAACTTTGGAAGCCGATATCTCCCTCGTTACAAGTCTGATTCCGGTGAAACACCTTCCATCGGATTCAGCGACTCGTCAACTTTTAGGGGCAATCCTGCACTTTAGGATCCGAGCAATCATGGAGTCGTCAGATCAGTCGATGAGGAATTTACTCTCTCTGGCGGCTCGTTGGCGCCTCCTGGCGCCGCACTTGGGCATGCAGAGGGGCAAATCTACAACACCTAATTGGTATGCCCGATACTTGTGCCTGATGCTTATGCCTGATGCTTGTGCCTGATGCTATGCCTGATTCTTGTGCCTGATGCTTGTGCCTGCTGCTTTTGCCTGATGCTTGTACCTGATGCTCCTGTCCAATGCGTGTGCCTGATGCTTGGTCCTGATGCTTGTTCCTCATGCGTGTGCCTCATGCTTGTGCCTGATGCTTGTCCCTGTTTGTACCTGATTCTTTTGCCTGATGCTTTTTCCTGATGCGTGTGCCTGATGCATCTGCTTGATGCGTGTGACTGATGTGTGTGCCTGAAGCTTGTGCCTGATGCTTGTCCCCGATGCTTGTGCCCGATGCTAGTGCCCGATGCTTGTGCCTGATGCTTGTGCCTGATGCTTGTGCCTGATGCTTGTGCCTGATGCTTGTGCCCGATGCTTGTGCCTGATGCTTCTGCCTCATGCTTGTACTTGATGCTTGTGCCTGATGCTTTTGTCTGGTGCTTGTGCCTGATTCTTTTGCATGATGGTAGTGCCTGATGATTGTGCCTGATGCTTTTTCTTGATTCTTGTGCCTGATTCTTGTGTAGATAATTGTGGCTGATGAATGTACCTGATGATTTTCCGTGATGCTTGTGCCTGATGCTTGTGCCTGATGCTTGTGCTTGATTCTTGTGCCTGATTCTTGTGTAGATAATTGTGGCTGATGAATGTACCTGATGATTTTCCGTGATGCTTGTGCCTGATGCTTGTGCCTGATGCTTATGCTTGATGCTTGTGCCTGATGCTTGTGCCTGATTCTTGTGCCTGGTGGTTGTGCCTGATGCTTATGCATAATTCTTGTGCCAAAATCGTGTGCCTGATGTTTGTGCCTGATGCTTGTGCCTGATGCTATGCCTGATTCATGTGCCTGATGCTTGTGCCTGATAATTTTGCCTGATGTTTGTGCTTGATGCCTGTGCCTTATGCTTTTCCGTGATGCTTGTGACCAATTTTTGTACCTGATGCTTGTGCGAGATGCCTGTGCCTGATGCTCGTGACTGATGCTTGTGCCTGATGCTTGTGCCTGATGCTTGTACCCGATGCTTGTGCCTGATGCTTGTGCCTGCTGCTTGCACCTTATGTGTGTGCTTGATGCGTGTGCCTGATGCGTGTGCCTGATGCTTGTGCCTGTTTCCATTGCCTCATGCCTGTGCCTCATGCTTGTACCTCATGCTTGTGCATGATGCTTGTGCCTGATGCTTGCGCCTGATGCTTGTGCCTGATGCTTGTGCCTGATGCTTGTGCCTGTTTCCATTGCCTCATGCCTGTGCCTCATGCTTGTACCTCATGCTTGTGCATGATGCTTGTGCCTGATGCTTGCGCCTGATGCTTGTGCCTGATGCTTGTGCCTGATGGTTGTGCCTGATTCTTGTGACTGATGCTTGTGCCTGATGGTTTTGGCTGATGCTTGTGGTTGATGCTTGTGCCTCATGCTTGTGCCTCATGCTTGTGCCTGATGCTTGTGCCTGTTTCTTGTGACTGATGCTTGTGCCTGATGCTTGTGCCTGATGCTTGTGACTGATGCTTGTGCCTGATGGTTTTGGCTGATGCTTGTGGTTGATGCTTGTGCCTCATGCTTGTGCCTCATGCTTGTGCCTGATGCTTGTGCCTGTTTCTTGTGACTGATGCTTGTGCCTGATGCATGTGCCTGATGCTCAAGCCTGATTCTTGTGTCTGATTCTTGTGCCTGATGCTTGTGCCTGATGCTTGTGCCTGATGCTTGTGCCTTATGCTTGTGCCTAATGTTTGTACCTGATTCTTGTCCCTGATGCTTGTGTTTGATGCTTGTGCCTAAGGCGTTTGCCTGATTTTTGTGCCTGATGCTAGTGCCTGATGCTTGTGCCTGATGCTTGTGCATGATGCTTGTGCCTGATCCTTGTGCCTGATGCTTGTGCTTGATTCTTGTGCCTGATCTTGAGCCTGATGCTTGTATATGATGCTTGTGCCTGAGGCTTGTGCCTGTTGCTTGTGCCTGATAATTGTGCCTGATGCTTCTGCTTGATGATTGTGCCTGATGCTTGTTCCTGATTCTTGTGACTGATGCTTGTGCATGATGCTGATGCCTGGTGCTTGTGCCTCATTCTTGTGTCTGATGCTCATGCCTGATTGGTGTGCCTGGTGCTTGTGCCTGATGCTTGTGCCTGATGCTCGTGCCTGATGTTTGTGATTGATGCCTGTGCCTGATGCTTGTGCCTGATGCTTGTGCCTGATGCCTTTTCTTGATGCTTATGCCTGATGCTTGTGCCTGTTGCTTGTGCCTGATGATTGTCCCTGATTCTTCTTGCTGATGCTTCTGCCTGGAGCTTGTGTGTGATGCCTTTGCCTGATGCTTGTGCTGGATACGTGTCCCTAGCGTTTGTGCCTGACTCTTGTGCCTGATGCTTGTGCCTGGTTCTTGTGCCCGATGCTTGTGCCTGATGCTTTTGCACGATGCTTGTACTTGATTCTTGTGCCTGATGCATGTGCCCGATGCTTGAGCCTGATGCTTGTGCCTAATGCTTGTACCTGATTGTTGTGCCTGATGCTTGTGCCTGATGCTTGTGCCTGATACTTATGCTTGATTGTTGTGCCTCATGCGTGTGCCTGGTGCTTGTGCCTGATGCTTGTGCCTAATGCTTGTACCTGATTGTTGTGCCTGATGCTTGTGCCTGATGCTTGTGCCTGATACTTATGCTTGATTGTTGTGCCTCATGCGTGTGCCTGGTGCTTGTGCCTGATGCTTCTGCATGATGCTTGTGCCTAATTCGTGTGCCTGATTCTTGTGCCTGATGCTTATGCCTGATGCTTGTGCCTGATGCTATGCCTGATTCCTCTGCCTGATGCTTATGCCCGATGCTTGTGCCTCATGCTTGTGCCTGATGCTTGTGCCTGATGCTTGTGCCTGATAATTGTGCCTGATGCTTGTGCTTGATGCTTGTGCCTTATGCTTTTGCCTGATGCTTGTGACCAATTCTTGTGCCTGATGCTTGTGCTTGATCAGTGTTCCTGATGCTCGTGCCTGATGCTTGTGCCTGATGCTTGTGCCCGATTCTTTTGCCCGATGCTTGTGCCTGATGCTTGTGCCTGCTGCTTGCGCCTGATGTGTGTGCCTGATGCGTGTGCCTGATGTGTGTGCCTGATGCGTGTGCCTGTTTTCAGAAGAATGCAGGCATGAGAATAGTGACAGCAGAGGCAGGTAGAAGCGTCAGAACGTGCAAGAGTACGTCAGCAGAGTGACGCAAGCAAGAGCGGTCCCGAGGAGTTAGTCGCAGAGGTTGATAGAGGCTTAGACGTGAGGGAGTCGAAGTAGACAAGCTGATGAGAGGAAGTGCGAGGGAGAGGAGTGATGGTTGATTGAGTAAGGAAGCTGAGCGAAGGAGCGGGAGTGACGGAGCGAAGAGTTGAGAGAGGCTGACGAACGCAAGGAATGTGGGGTACGAGGAGAGCGAAGACACGGCGGTGAAGCCGCGGAACCAAAGGGAACAGGATGGGAAGAACTGTTTTGGTTCATTCGAGGGAATGAACGTCCTCGGTAATATATCACAGAACAGGACAAAGACATCACAACGGCTTCTTCTTCGCTAGCCGGATGCGATTTCGATGTGGTCACGGTTATTAGGGGCGACTCGCCTTTAAGTCACTGGCCGTGACCGACAATCCATTGGCGAGGTGGTTCGTGTTGGCTCGATGTCGAACCTGAACCGTTTATTGAGAACTCGGATTATCCGAGGGGGAATGCCAGTGTTGACTTCAATATTCCGACAGCCCCCCTTGAAGTCAACGCTGGAGAGAAGGTGATGCACAGGTCAGATACAGGGTTAGCCAGATCTCAGAGAATCCTTTGTGTGATTGTCGGATAAGTGGGTGAAGAGAGTGATGAGTGGTGAGGATGAGCGCCTCCTTTAGAAGTGCTTCAATCCAGTCCGCACCAAGAAGAGCTATTGAGTCCAGAAGACCAAGCATTACCTGTCGGAGATTGAACTTGGGGAACTGAAGTCGTCCCAGGTTGAGGAGGAGTTCAACTCTCCATTGATGGTAGTTTGTGGAACCATCTCTTTTCCTGTGCAGTTGGGGGCATTCCCGTAGGCACTCTGGAAGATGAGTGACAATGTCGATTAATGCGCTGTTGGGTGTTGAACAGTCAATGAAGTAGATCGGCTTCACTCAAGGTTGGACACGAAGGAGAGCATTGATCGTGTTGTTGCTCATGGTTTGTTCCAGTGTAGGGAGTGCCGAGGGGAACCGTTGATTCAGCAAGGTCGGTTGCTGAGTTGACCTTGATGAGAATGTTGTTCCAAGAGGATACCGCCGAGAGCTCATTCTCCTTGGCATGGTCCCTTGGAGATGATGATGGGGATAGTGGGTGCAGGAGATGGAGGGCGCTGCCACGACGCCACGCTCAAAGAGTGCTCTGCCACAGCAGACTCTGTGAGTTCCAAGAGAATGCAGAGAGGTGCTGTCTGCTGAGTAGTCAGATCCACGGATACAGCGGCTTGTTCCACCGGTTAGCTTGATTGAGCAGGGAGACGGGTGGTATCCGGTTCCTGTGGTGTGACTTCGTTGGACTGCTCTTCTGCTGCAAGTGCAAGTGATTGAGTGTGGGATGGGGGGTTGTCCACACTGAGGAAGAATGCAGATGGAGGTGTGAACTCGTAAAGTCTTGAATCTTTGAGTGCTGGAGGGAGGTTTGGCGTAGGCGCAGGTCGTTGCAATGCAGGCGATGCGATTGGGCGGTTGCCTTATTCCGAGCACAGAGCGATGTTGCGGGCGGAAGAATGAGCGGAGGAATGATTGATGAGTGAGTGGGTGCAGGGATGAGACCACGTGCGCGTGCGAAGTTTCGGCGTGGGCGCAGGTCGTCGCGACTCAAGCGATGCGGCCGGGCAGATCCTTGTGCCGAGTAGAGGATGATACGGACGGCGGAGAGGCGATTGATGATAGAGTGGGCGCAGGGGCGAAACCACGTGCGCTGCTGAAATAGGGGAGTAGGATGTGGCAAGGAGA
Source organism: Penium margaritaceum (assembly GCA_023375785.1). NCBI lineage: Eukaryota > Viridiplantae > Streptophyta > Zygnematophyceae > Desmidiales > Peniaceae > Penium > Penium margaritaceum. The sequence goes on from SZWC01014872.1 coordinate 54,772, forward strand.
AGGCAGGTGCCAACGCGCCGCGAGAAATCTGCTACCGGCGTGGGTGCAGGCTGCTGCAAAACGGGCAGCTAGCTCGTGCAGATCCTTGTGCTGGCCACAGATGCTGATGATGATTGCTGATGAGAAAGCGGAGGCTGATGATGATGACGGAGTGGGTGCAGGGGCGAGCCGCGTGCGCTGATGGAAGTTTCGGCGTGTGCGCAGGTCGTCGCGGAAAGGGTGATGCAACCGGGCGGATCCTTGTGCCGAGCGGAAAGCGATGCGGAGGAGGAGGAATGAGGAGACAATTGATGAATGAGTGGGCGCAGGGGCAAAACCATGTGCGCTGCGAAGCAATTCTGATGAAGAGGAGTGATGATGAGGCGGTGCGGCTGATGCGGATGATGGAGAGGCTGGAGGATGGTGGATGACGATGAGATGAGGTAGGCGGCTGATGAGACTGAGGAGGCAGAGGCAAAGAGGATGAGGAGGACTTATGGCAGCAGATGAGGATGATGTGAAGAACAAAGGTTGATGATGATGCTGGAGGTGGAGGTGGAGATCGTGGCGAGTGGAGGACGGCGGGATGAGAAGCAGCGTGGTAAGAAGAGAGAGGGTGACAACCACTTCCTCTGCTTTCAGGAGAGTGACAGCTTGTTCCCCAGTTGGCCCTTCGGCGGGCAGGAAGATTGGTGGTGTCCGATGTCATGTCTGCTGGAGGAAGTTGGTTGCAACAGAGGAAGTCAGGCAGCGGGCAGAGGTACTGGACCGCTGATGTCAGGAGAGTGACGGCTTGTTCCCCAGTTGGCTCGGAAATGGGAGCAGGAAGACTGGTGGTGTCCGATATCCTGACGACGGCAGTTTGGGCTGCAGGTGCTTGACAGAGTGAGAAGGCGATGCGAGAAGGCGGCTCAAGGTGATAGATGCAGGTGCGTTGAGGATGACAAGGTGAAGATAGCAGATGAGGCGGATGAGAGAAGAGGATAAGGGCGGGGATGCTTGCAGAGTCAGAAGAGATGAGGAGCAGTAGAATGGTAGGAAACTTACAGGTAGCTGGCGGCAGGCGGCGACTCGAGAGTTGTTTGCAGCTGATGCGGACGATGAGTCACCCTTTGTGAGCCACGGGCACGGGAATGAGCGTAGGGCTTTCTTTAGGATGACGTGGCGTTTCTTCAGTGTGAAAACTTCTCCAAGCAGTGCTGCTGAAGTCAGCTGCTGACGAAGCCGAGAGACGCGAGGCGACGGTAGCGGCGGCGGAGAAATGCAGATCGAAGCAAATGACGAAAGGATGGCGGCAGAGCGGTGACGAGGCTACGGGGCACCAGGTGATGTCGCCTGATGCTCTGATACCATGTCAGAAGAATGCAGGCATGAGAATGGTGACAGCAGAAGCAGGCAGAAGCGTCAGTACGTGCAAGAGTACGTCAGCAGAGTGACGCAAGCAAGAGCGGTTCCGAGGAGTTAGTCGCAGAGATTGATAGAGGCCAAGACCTGAAGGAGTCGAAGTAGACAAGCTGATGAGAGGAAGTGCGAGCGAGAGGAGTGATGGTTGACTGAGTAAGGAAGTTGAGCGAAGGAGCGGGAGTGACGGAGCGCAGAGTTGAGAGAGGCTGACGAAGGCAAGGAATGTGGGGTGCGAGCAGAGCGAAGACACGGCGGCGAAGCTGTGGAACCAAAGGGAACATGATGGGAAGAACTGTTCTGGTTAATTCGAGGGAATGAACGTCCTCGGTAACATATCACAGAACAGGACAAAGACATCACAACGGCTTCTTCTTCGCTAGCCGGACGCGATTCTGACATGGTCGCGGTTATTAGGGACGAGCCGTGACCGACAATCCGTTGGCGAGGTGGTTTGTGTTGGCTCGATGCCGAACCTGAACCGTTTATTGAGAACTCCGATTATCCGAGGGGGAATGCCAGTGTTGACTTCAACATTCCGACACCTGTTTCTATTGACTCATAATTGTGCCTCATGCTTGTGCCTGTTGCTTGTGCCTGATGCTTGCGCCTGATGCTTGTGCCTGATGCTTGTGCCTGATGCTTGTGCCTGATGGTTGTGACTGATGCTTTTGCCTGATGCTTGTGCCTGATGCTTGTGCCTGATGCTTGTGCTTGATGCTTGCACCTGATGTGTGTGCCTGATGCGTGTGCCTGATGTGTGTTCCTGATGCTTGTGTCTGATGCTATTGCCTCATGCTTGTGCCTGATGCTTGTGCCTGATGCTTGTGCTTGATGCTTGCACCTGATGTGTGTGCCTGATGCGTGTGCCTGATGTGTGTTCCTGATGCTTGTGTCTGATGCTATTGCCTCATGCTTGTGCCTCATGCTTGTGCCTCATGCTTGTGCCTCATGCTCGTGCCTTATGCTTGTGCCTGATGCTTGTGCGTGATGCTTGTTCCTGATATTTGTGGCTGATGCTTGTGCCTTCCTTTTGTGCCTGATGCTTGTGCCTGATGCTTGTGACTGATGCTTGTGCCTGATGCTTGTGCCTGATGCTCAAGCCTGATTCTTGTGTCTGATTCTTGTGCCTGATGCTTGTGCCTGATTCTTGTGCCTGATGCTTGTGACTGATGCTTGTGCCTGATGCTTGTGCCTGATGCTCAAGCCTGATTCTTGTGTCTGATTCTTGTGCCTGATGCTTGTGCCTGATTCTTGCTCTTCATGCATGTCTTATGCTTGTGCCTAATGCTTGTACCGGATGCTTATCCCTGATGTTTGTTCCCGACACTTGTTCCTAATGCTTGTGCCTGATGCTTGTGCCTGATGCTAGTGCCTGATGCTTGTGCCTAATGCTTGTACCGGATGCTTATCCCTGATGTTTGTTCCCGACACTTGTTCCTAATGCTTGTGCCTGATGCTTGTGCCTGATGCTAGTGCCTGATGCTTGTGCCTGATTCTTGTGCATGATGCTTGTGCCTGATCCTTGTGCCTAATGCTTGTGCTTGATTCTTGTGCCTGATCTTGAGCCTGATGCTTGTGTATGATGATTGTGCCTGATGCTTGTGCCTGATGCTTGTACCTGATGATAATGCCTGATGCTTCTGCTTGATGCTTGTGCCTGATGTTTGTTCCTGATTCTTGTGACTGATGCTTGTGCATGATGCTCATGCCTGATGCTTGTGCCTGATGCTTGTGCCTCATTCTTGTGCCTGGTTCTTGTGCCTGATTCTTGTGCCTGGTGCTTGTGCCTGATGCTTGTGCCTGATGCTCGTGCCTGATTTTTGTGCCTGATGCCTGTGCCTGCTGCTCGTGCCTGATGCTTGTGCCCGATGCTTGTTTGATGCTTATGCCAGATGCTTGTGACTGTTGCTTGTGCCTGATGCTTGTCCCTGATTTTTGTGCCCAATGCTTGTGCCTGATGCTTGTGCGTGATGCCTTTGCCTGATGCTTGTGCTGGATTCTTGTGCCTGGCGCTTGAGCCTGACTCTTGTGCCTGATGCTTGTGCCTGGTGCTTGTTCCCGATGCTTGTGCCTGATGCTTGTGCGTGATGCCTTTGCCTGATGCTTGTGCTGGATTCTTGTGCCTGGCGCTTGAGCCTGACTCTTGTGCCTGATGCTTGTGCCTGGTGCTTGTTCCCGATGCTTGTGCCTGATTCTTGTGCACGATTATTGTACCTGATGCTTGTGCCTGATGCTTGTGCCCGATGCTTGAGCCTGATGCTTGTGCCTAATGCTTGTACCCGATGGTTGTGCATGGTGCTTGTGCCTGATGCTTGTGCCTGATTCTTGTGCCTGATGCTTCTGCTTGATGCTTGTTCCTGATGCTTGTGACTGATGCTTGTGCCTGATGCTTCTGCTTGATGCTTGTGCCTGCTGCTTGTGCCTGATGCTTGTGCCTGATGCTTTTGCCTAATGCTTGTGCCTGATGCTTCTGCTTGATGCTGGTGCCTGACGCTTGTTCCTGATTCTTGTGACCGATGCTTGTTCCTGATGCTAATGCTTGATGCTTGTGCTTGATGCTTGTGCCTGATGCTTGTCCCTGATGCTTGTGCCTGATGCTTGTTCCTGATTCTTGTGACCGATGCTTGTTCCTGATGCTAATGCTTGATGCTTGTGCTTGATGCTTGTGCCTGATGCTTGTCCCTGATGCTTGTGCCTGATGCTTGTGCCTCATTCTCAAGCCCGATGCTTGTGCTTGATGCTTGTGCCTGATTCTTGTGCCTGATCCTTGTGCCTGATGCTCATGTCTGATGCTTGTGTCTGATGCTAGTGCCTGATGCTTGTGCCTGATTCTTGTGCCTGATCCTTGTGCCTGATGCTCATGTCTGATGCTTGTGTCTGATGCTAGTGCCTGATGCTTGTGCCTTGTGCTTGTGCCTGATGCTTGTGCTTGATGCTTGTGCCTGATTCTTTCATTTGCTTGATGCTTGTGACCAATGCTTGTGCCTGGCACTTGTGCCTGACGCTTGTGCCTGATGCTTGTGCTTCAGTCCTGCGCCTGATGCTTGCGCCTGATGTTTGTACCTGATGCTTGTGCCCAATGCTTGTGCGTGGTGCTTATGCAAGTTGCTTGTACCTGATGCTTGTGCCTGATACTTGTGCCCGATGCTTGTGCCTGATGCTTGTGCCTAATGCCTGTACCTGATGGTTGTGCCTGATGCTCGATATAGAGGTCTTTGATAGGATCTATCCATTCGATCCGGATAGCGGATCCATCGATCGCGATCTGGTCGAACCTGGAAGCCCATTGCTAGCTTTTGACTGCGGACGTTGACTTCCACGATTTCATTATTTTGGTGCTCCTGGGGCCTTGTGAACAGCCCATGGTTCGCCAGAAAACATCCTAAGCAGGATGTCTGACTGCTAAGTGATGACAATTTAGTCGACACTGATTTATTTTTCTGCGGAGAAGGTTTTGCTCCCTCCCTTTGATGTGCTCGTCGATCCTCAATCTCTCTAACCCCCTTGATGGTCGATCTCGATTCTGTCGATCTCGATCTCAATCCCGATCTGCCAAGTCCACACTGTTGTGCACAGTGGTTGTGCCAGATGATTTTGCCTGCTTCTTGTGCATGATTCTTGTGCCTGATGCTTGTGCCTGATGCTTGTGCCTGATGCTTGTGCCTGCTGCTTCTGCCCGATGCTTGTGGCTGATGCTTCTGCCTGATGCTTCTTCTTGATGCTTGTGCCTGATTCTTGTGCCTGATGCTTGTGCCTGATGCTTGTGCCTGATGCTTGTGCCTGCTGCTTCTGCCCGATGCTTGTGGCTGATGCTTCTGCCTGATGCTTCTTCTTGATGCTTATTCCTGGTGCTTATGCTTGATTCTTGTGCCTGATGCTTGTCTCTGATGCTTGTGCCTGATGCTTGTGCCTAATGCTTGTGCCTAATGCTTGTGCCTGATGCTTGTGCCTGATTCTTGTGCCTGATGCTTGTCTCTGATGCTTGTGCCTGATGCTTGTGCCTAATGCTTGTGCCTAATGCTTGTGCCTGATGCTTGTGCCTGAAGCTTGTGCCTAATGCTTGTGCCTGATGCTTGTGCCTGATGCTTTTGCCTCATGCTTGTACCTAATGCTTGTGCTCTATGCTTGTGCCCGATGCTTATGCCTGTCTGCTTGTGCCTGATACTTGTGCCTGATGCTTGTGCCTGATGCTTGTGCCTGATGCTTGTGCCTGATGCTTGTGCCTGATGCTTGTGCCTGATTCTTGTGCCTGATTCTTGTGCCTCATGCTTGGGCCTCATGCTTGTGCCTCATGCTTGTGCCTGATTTTTATGCCTGATGCTTGTGCCTGATGTTTGTCCCCGATGCTTGTGCCTGATACGCGTGCCTGATGTGTGTGCCTGATTCTTGTGCCTGATGCTCGTGCCTGATGCTTGTGCCTGGTTCTTGTGCCCGATGCTTGTGCCTAATTCTTGTGCCTGATGCTTGTCCCTTATGCTTATGCTTAATGCTTGTGCCTGGTGTTTGTGCCTGACACTTCTGCCTGATGCCTGGGCCTTATGCTTGTGCCTGATGCTTTTTCCTGATGCTTATGCCTGGTGCTTGTGCCTGATGCTTGTGCCTAATGGTTTTTCCTGATGCTTATGCCTGATACTTGTGCCTGATGCTTCTGCCTGAAGCTTGTGCCAGATGCTTGTGCTTAATCCTTGTGCCTGATGTTTGTGCCTGATGCTTGTGCCTGATGCTTGCGCCTGATGCTTGTGAATGATGCTTGTGCTGGATGCTTTTGCCTGATGCTTGTGCTTGATGCTCGTGCCTGATGCTTGTGCCTGGTGCTAGTGCCTGATTCTTGTGCCTGATGCTTGTGCCTAATGCTTGTGCCTAATGCTTGTGCCTGATGCTTGTGCCTGAAGCTTGTGCCTAATGCTTGTGCCTCATGCTTGTGCCTGATGCTTGTACCTGATGCTTATGCCTGATGCTTGTGCCTCATGCGTGTGCCTGATGGTTTGCCTGATGCTTGTACCTGATGCTTGTGCCTGATGCTTGTGCCTCATGCGTGTGCCTGATGGTTTGCCTGATGCTTGTACCTGATGCTTGTGCCTGATGCTTGTGCCTCATGCGTGTGCCTGATGGTTTGCCTGATGCTTGTACCTGATGCTTGTGCCTGATGCTTGTGCCTCATGCGTGTGCCTGATGGTTTGCCTGATGCTTGTACCTGATGCTTGTGCCTGATGCTTGTGCCTCATGCGTGTGCCTGATGGTTTGCCTGATGCTTGTACCTGATGCTTGTGCCTGATGCTTGTGCCTCATGCGTGTGCCTGATGGTTTGCCTGATGCTTGTACCTGATGCTTGTGCCTGATGCTTGTGCCTCATGCGTGTGCCTGATGGTTTGCCTGATGCTTGTACCTGATGCTTGTGCCTGATGCTTGTGCCTCATGCGTGTGCCTGATGGTTTGCCTGATGCTTGTACCTGATGCTTGTGCCTGATGCTTGTGCCTCATGCGTGTGCCTGATGGTTTGCCTGATGCTTGTACCTGATGCTTGTGCCTGATGCTTGTGCCTCATGCGTGTGCCTGATGGTTTGCCTGATGCTTGTACCTGATGCTTGTGCCTGATGCTTGTGCCTCATGCGTGTGCCTGATGGTTTGCCTGATGCTTGTACCTGATGCTTGTGCCTGATGCTTGTGCCTCATGCGTGTGCCTGATGGTTTGCCTGATGCTTGTACCTGATGCTTGTGCCTGATGCTTGTGCCTCATGCGTGTGCCTGATGGTTTGCCTGATGCTTGTACCTGATGCTTGTGCCTGATGCTTGTGCCTCATGCGTGTGCCTGATGGTTTGCCTGATGCTTGTACCTGATGCTTGTGCCTGATGCTTGTGCCTCATGCGTGTGCCTGATGGTTTGCCTGATGCTTGTACCTGATGCTTGTGCCTGATGCTTGTGCCTCATGCGTGTGCCTGATGGTTTGCCTGATGCTTGTACCTGATGCTTGTGCCTGATGCTTGTGCCTCATGCGTGTGCCTGATGGTTTGCCTGATGCTTGTACCTGATGCTTGTGCCTGATGCTTGTGCCTCATGCGTGTGCCTGATGGTTTGCCTGATGCTTGTACCTGATGCTTGTGCCTGATGCTTGTGCCTCATGCGTGTGCCTGATGGTTTGCCTGATGCTTGTACCTGATGCTTGTGCCTGATGCTTGTGCCTCATGCGTGTGCCTGATGGTTTGCCTGATGCTTGTACCTGATGCTTGTGCCTGATGCTTGTGCCTCATGCGTGTGCCTGATGGTTTGCCTGATGCTTGTACCTGATGCTTGTGCCTGATGCTTGTGCCTCATGCGTGTGCCTGATGGTTTGCCTGATGCTTGTACCTGATGCTTGTGCCTGATGCTTGTGCCTCATGCGTGTGCCTGATGGTTTGCCTGATGCTTGTACCTGATGCTTGTGCCTGATGCTTGTGCCTCATGCGTGTGCCTGATGGTTTGCCTGATGCTTGTACCTGATGCTTGTGCCTGATGCTTGTGCCTCATGCGTGTGCCTGATGGTTTGCCTGATGCTTGTACCTGATGCTTGTGCCTGATGCTTGTGCCTCATGCGTGTGCCTGATGGTTTGCCTGATGCTTGTACCTGATGCTTGTGCCTGATGCTTGTGCCTCATGCGTGTGCCTGATGGTTTGCCTGATGCTTGTACCTGATGCTTGTGCCTGATGCTTGTGCCTCATGCGTGTGCCTGATGGTTTGCCTGATGCTTGTACCTGATGCTTGTGCCTGATGCTTGTGCCTCATGCGTGTGCCTGATGGTTTGCCTGATGCTTGTACCTGATGCTTGTGCCTGATGCTTGTGCCTCATGCGTGTGCCTGATGGTTTGCCTGATGCTTGTACCTGATGCTTGTGCCTGATGCTTGTGCCTCATGCGTGTGCCTGATGGTTTGCCTGATGCTTGTACCTGATGCTTGTGCCTGATGCTTGTGCCTCATGCGTGTGCCTGATGGTTTGCCTGATGCTTGTACCTGATGCTTGTGCCTGATGCTTGTGCCTCATGCGTGTGCCTGATGGTTTGCCTGATGCTTGTACCTGATGCTTGTGCCTGATGCTTGTGCCTCATGCGTGTGCCTGATGGTTTGCCTGATGCTTGTACCTGATGCTTGTGCCTGATGCTTGTGCCTCATGCGTGTGCCTGATGGTTTGCCTGATGCTTGTACCTGATGCTTGTGCCTGATGCTTGTGCCTCATGCGTGTGCCTGATGGTTTGCCTGATGCTTGTACCTGATGCTTGTGCCTGATGCTTGTGCCTCATGCGTGTGCCTGATGGTTTGCCTGATGCTTGTACCTGATGCTTGTGCCTGATGCTTGTGCCTCATGCTTGTGCCTGATGCTTGTGCCTGATGTGTGTGCCTGATGTGCGTGCCTGATGCTTGTGCCTGATGCTATTGCCTCATGCTTGTGCCTGATGCTTGTGCCTGATGCTTGTACCGGATGCTTTTCCTGATGCTTTTGCCTCATGCTTGTGCCTCATGCTTGTGCCTGATGCTTGTACCTGATTCTTGTGCCCGATTGTTTTGCCTCATGCTTGTGCCTGATGCTTGTGCCTGATGCTTGTGCCTGATGCATTTGCCTGATACTGTGCCTGTTGCTCGTGCTTGATGCTTGTGCCTTATGCTTGTGCCTTATGTTTTCTCCTGATGCTTGCGCCCGATGCTTGTGCCTGATGCTTTTGCCTGATGCCTGTGCCTGATGCTCGTGCCTGATGTATGTGCCCGATGCTTGTTCCTGATACTTGTGCCTTATGCTTGTGTCTGATGCTTGTGCCTGATGCTTGTGCCTGATGCTTGTGCATGATACTTTTCCCTGATGCTTGTGCCTGATGATTGTGCCTGATGCTTGTGCCCAATGCTTGTGCCTGATTATTATGCTTGATTCTTGTGTTTGATGCTTGTGCCTGATGCTTGTTCCTGATGCTTGTGCATGATGCTTGTGCCTGATGCTTGTGCCTGATGCTTGTGCCTGATGCTAATGCCTGATGCTTGTGCCTGATCCTTGTCCCTGATGCTTGCGCCTGATCCTTTTACCCGATGCTTGTGCCCGATGCTTGTGCCCGATGCTTGCGTCCAATGCTTGTGCCTGATGCTTGTGCCTGATCCTTGTCCCTGATGCTTGCGCCTGATCCTTTTACCCGATGCTTGTGCCCGATGCTTGTGCCCGATGCTTGCGTCCAATGCTTGTGCCTGATGCTTGTGTCCGATGCTGTCCCCGATGCTTGTGTCCGATGCTTGTGCCCGATTCTTATGCCGGATGCTTGTGCCTGACTTTTGTGCCTGATGCTTGTGCCTGATGCTTTTGCCTGATGCTTGTGTCCGATGCTTGTGCCCGATTCTTATGCCGGATGCTTGTGCCTGACTTTTGTGCCTGATGCTTGTGCCTGATGCTTTTGCCTGATGCTTGTGTTGACATGGTGTGCTCCTTGCCATGAGTGCCGATGATCGTATTCCCTGGTTATACTACTGGGGATTGGTTGAACACCTGATCTGATTTTGGATTTTTATGCGTTGGATTGTTTCATGCAAGATCGAGCTTTGAAGCACTCGATTTGAGTGATTATTCAGAAAGTTAGCCTGGCGCGAAGTTCGGGTGTTTGGCGGATGGAATGTGGTACTCGCCACGGGTGGTGGGATAATCCATGCCAATGATCGGAGTTTGTCTCCAAATGCACCAGGGCCGTGAATGAAGTGACTAGAGGAACTTCCTTGATCAGGGTGATCTTCTCCTTGACTTCTGGACGAGGAAAGGCGCTTTGACGGGTCATCTTCGAAGTATCTCCCGTTCCCTAGCGTGCAACGCAAGGTGGACGGGTCCACCAAGGGTTACTTCGACGGCCGTAGCACGGGCTCTACTACTCCGATTTGGGTGTGCTTGAATGCGTTGGAAAGGTTAGATCACAGGATATAAGGATCTAATATAATCTCACTATATTAACTAACAAAAATGTGTTTTGAATGCGACGTGTTCTGCGCACTCACATCCGTGATCCTTGTGCTCCACACTCTTCACCAAAGGTGTTCATTGGCTATCCCAAAAATTGGTAGCGTGTATCAGTGAGAGCTAAGCATCCTTAAGGATGCCTCCACACTGACTAGTGCCAACAAAGGGTTATGAAACCACGTGCATAGAAGGAATCTATCTTTATAACTTTCTCGATACCGTCGCGCGCCATGGCACCGACTGAGCAAGAGAGCATCGGCGCCATCTCAAAGTTCGTCAGTCTTGGCTTCCACTTGTGGAGGTGGGAGTTTGAGATCTACCTCGATGACAAGGGCCTGTTTGAGCTGGTCAATGGTAAAGAAACTGCCCCTCTAAATACCGCGTCGCCGGAGGAAGTGGACAAGTACAAGAAACGCAATAAGAAGGTGCTTGCCTTGTTGGTGTATGGGCTTTCTCCGACGCAGCACTCACTCATTCAAGGATGCACGGAGGCTGCAGAGGCCTGGAAGAAACTCTGCACCATCTATCAATCCACCAACCTCGCTAACCAGCTCTTCATCTTCAGGAGGCTCGTTACCCTCCGATCCAACGAAGGCGACGACATCATGGAGATCTTGTATCAAATTGAGTCTCTGACTGCCGAGTTCTTGGTTACTGGGTGGAAGGTCGATCCTCAGCTGCAAGCCATGATCCTCCTCCTGGCCTTGCCAGACAGTTGGAGTCCCATGATCACCGTCGTAGACGGCTTGTTCGCCGATGAGCTGAAATACCCGAACGTGGCTGAGTACGTCCGTAATGAATGGATGCGGCATGGTGAGAGAGAATTGTGGGGAAACATCAAGTTTCACCTATGCCGTCCGTCCTCAAGGTGGAGGGGGAGGCAAGAAGGGGAAGGGTGCCAAGCAGGATACCATGAAAGGTGACAAGAAGGGGCAGTACTACGTGTGTGGCAAGGAAGGTCACTACGCACGCAACTGTCCAAACAGGAAGTCGGACCGGCCGGGGAAAGCCAGAAAGAAGGAAGACCATGCAATGATGGCGAAGGAGTCCACTGACTTGACAGATGTAGGAGTCTCCGTGATTGACTCCGGATTGGGTCGCCACACACAATGCAAGCGGGCGGCATTTGTCACCTATGGCACCTCGGAATGGCGCATAATGGTGGCCAACGGCAAAATAGAGTTGGCTGCCAGTGAAGACAACGTTGTATCGAGGTGGATGTGGACGGAGAGGCTGTCATTAGCATTATTCAAAACGAGCTCCACATACCCAACTTCGGGAAAATTCTGCTGTCAGTGAGTCGCCTTACCGACAACCGGCTCGAGGTGCTCTTCAACAAGGAGGCAATCATCCAGAAGGAGGGGGACGGCGAGGTGATTGCACGTGGAATGCGAGAGGACGACTTTTACCTACTGCGTGCAAAGATCCTCAACAGCCGGACGGGGTCCGACGTTGCCCACCTTGCGATGAAGGATAATGGAGACCTCGACCTGTGGCACCGCCGCCTGTGTTATATCACACCCTCAACTGTGAGGGACATGTCGAAGAATGAAGTGGTGTGGGGTCTTGAGGTCAAGAGCCTCGACGCAGCCAAGAATGCTGTGTGGGAGCCGTGCGTGCTCGGCAAGATGACACGGCAACCGATTGATGGGAAAGGGACACGCGCAGCGGCGAAGTTGGAGGTGGTGCACACTGAGGTGTGCGGACCATTCAAGAGCTCCATCAGGGGCGCTCGCTACTTTGTGAATTTCATTGAGGATCACAGCCGCAAGCTCTACTCTACATCATCAAGAGCAAGAAAGATCTCTTATCGTGCATGCAGGAGTTTGTGGCGGCAGTCGAGTGGCAAACAGAGTTGAAGGTAAAGGCGTTCCGGAGCGACAACGGTGGTGAGTACGAGGGCTGCTCAGCAGGGATGGAGAGCAAGGGGATCACGCAGCAGAAAACTATGCCACATTCTGTGTAACAGAATGGCATCGCCGAGAGGGCAAACCGCACCATCCTCAACATCGTCCGATCCATGTTGAGTGATGCCAGCCTCACGCAGTGGTACTGGGGTGAGGCGGCATGGACAACGGCGTACATCATGAACCTGACGCCGATGAAGCCGCTAAAAGAAGCGGTGTCCAAGGTGTGGAAGATGCCACAGGATGTGGAGCGGGAAAAGGCCAACCGTGGCTCACGCGCATCAGGCACGAGCATCAGACACAAGCATCAGGCACAAGCATCAGGCACAAGCATCAGGCACAAGAATCAGGCACACGCATCAGGCACACGCATCAGGCACACGCATCAGGCACACGCATCAGGCACACGCATCAGGCACACGCATCAGGCACACGCATCAGGCACACGCATCAGGCACACGCATCAGGCACACGCATCAGGCACACGCATCAGGCACACGCATCAGGCACACGCATCAGGCACACGCATCAGGCACACGCATCAGGCACACGCATCAGGCACACGCATCAGGCACACGCATCAGGCACACGCATCAGGCACACGCATCAGGCACACGCATCAGGCACACGCATCAGGCACACGCATCAGGCACACGCATCAGGCACACGCATCAGGCACACGCATCAGGCACACGCATCAGGCACACGCATCAGGCACACGCATCAGGCACACGCATCAGGCACACGCATCAGGCACACGCATCAGGCACACGCATCAGGCACACGCATCAGGCACACGCATCAGGCACACGCATCAGGCACACGCATCAGGCACACGCATCAGGCACACGCATCAGGCACACGCATCAGGCACACGCATCAGGCACACGCATCAGGCACACGCATCAGGCACACGCATCAGGCACACGCATCAGGCACACGCATCAGGCACACGCATCAGGCACACGCATCAGGCACACGCATCAGGCACACGCATCAGGCACACGCATCAGGCACACGCATCAGGCACACGCATCAGGCACACGCATCAGGCACACGCATCAGGCACACGCATCAGGCACACGCATCAGGCACACGCATCAGGCACACGCATCAGGCACACGCATCAGGCACACGCATCAGGCACACGCATCAGGCACACGCATCAGGCACACGCATCAGGCACACGCATCAGGCACACGCATCAGGCACACGCATCAGGCACACGCATCAGGCACACGCATCAGGCACACGCATCAGGCACACGCATCAGGCACACGCATCAGGCACACGCATCAGGCACACGCATCAGGCACACGCATCAGGCACACGCATCAGGCACACGCATCAGGCACACGCATCAGGCACACGCATCAGGCACACGCATCAGGCACACGCATCAGGCACACGCATCAGGCACACGCATCAGGCACACGCATCAGGCACACGCATCAGGCACACGCATCAGGCACACGCATCAGGCACACGCATCAGGCACACGCATCAGGCACACGCATCAGGCACACGCATCAGGCACACGCATCAGGCACACGCATCAGGCACACGCATCAGGCACACGCATCAGGCACACGCATCAGGCACACGCATCAGGCACACGCATCAGGCACACGCATCAGGCACACGCATCAGGCACACGCATCAGGCACACGCATCAGGCACACGCATCAGGCACACGCATCAGGCACACGCATCAGGCACACGCATCAGGCACACGCATCAGGCACACGCATCAGGCACACGCATCAGGCACACGCATCAGGCACACGCATCAGGCACACGCATCAGGCACACGCATCAGGCACACGCATCAGGCACACGCATCAGGCACACGCATCAGGCACACGCATCAGGCACACGCATCAGGCACACGCATCAGGCACACGCATCAGGCACACGCATCAGGCACACGCATCAGGCACACGCATCAGGCACACGCATCAGGCACACGCATCAGGCACACGCATCAGGCACACGCATCAGGCACACGCATCAGGCACACGCATCAGGCACACGCATCAGGCACACGCATCAGGCACAAGCATCAGGCACAAGCGTCAGGGACAAGCATCGGACACAAGTATCAGGTACAAGCATCAGGCACAAGCATCAGGCACAAGCATCAGGCACAAGCATCAGGCACAAGCATCAGGCACGACCATCAGGCACATTCATCAGGCACAAGCATCAGGGACAATCATCAGGCACAAGCATCAGGAACAAGCATCAGGCACAAGCATGACCTTCATGCATGGGGCACATTTATCAGGCACAAGAATCAGGCACAAGCATCAGGCAAAAGCATCAGGCACAAACATCAGGCATAAGAATCAGGCACAAGAATTAGGCACAAGCATCAGGAACAAGCACCAGGCAGAAGCATCAGAAACAAGCATCCGGAACAATCATCAGGCACAAGCATCAGGCACAAGCATCAGGCACAAGCTTCAGGCACAAGGATCAGGCGCAAGCATGAGGCAAAAGCATCAGGCACAAGCATCCGGCACAAGCATCAGGCACAAGAATCAGGCACAAGCATCAGGCACAAGCAGCAGGCAAAAGCATCAGGCACAAGAATCAGGCAAAAGAATCAGGCACAAGCATTAGGCACAAGCATCAGGAACAAGCATTAGGTACAAGCATCAGGCACAAGAATCAGGCACAAGAATCAAGGAGACGCATCAGGCACAAGCATCAGGTACAAGAATCAGGCACAAGCATCAGGCACAAACAACAGGCAGAAGCATCAGGCACAAGAATCAGGCAAAAGCATCAGGCACAAGCATCGGGCACAAGCATCAGGCACACGCATCAGGCAGAAGCATCAAGAAAACGCATCAGG
>SZWC01014873.1:27097-62775 GCA_023375785.1 Penium margaritaceum
ACATCCGCGACTACGGCAAACACACGCCGGACGGCGAAAGCGGCCGCAGCAGCCCGTTTCCCCTGAACTCGCGCGGGGAAGACAGCTTTCTGGCGTTGGAATCGCCTCACGCTCCACTCCATCGCGCTGTGCAGGCCTTTCCGACACCGCATTGCATCACCCTCTTGACATAGCACTGATTGCTTTTTAGCAGACGATTGGAAAACACATTTTGCCGTGCGCACAGACGAAACGAACGGCGTGGCTCAACATGCCGTTGCAACTTGTGCTGCTGCTACAACTGCTGCTGCAACTTCTGCGGCTGCTCCTGATGCCTCTTTCGCAGCTCCTGCTGCTGCTGCGGCTGCTGCTGCTATTGGTTCTGCTGATGCTGCTGCTGCTGCTGCTTTTTCGGCTGCTTCTGCTGCAGATGCTGCTGAAGCTGCTATCAATGCTGCCGCTGCGGCTGCTACTGCTGGTGCTGTTGGAGCGTGCCACACCACTGATCTGTTGTACGTCACCAGCTTTGACGTGGACGGAGAGGAAGGAGCGGGAGGAACTGACTACACGCCAAAGAGAATGGACGCAGGGGCGGAATGAACTGTAGGAGGCAGAATGCGCCGGGCGGAATGAGCGCTTGCGCCGTATCAGCTGCAAGCAGGAGGGGACTCGGAATTTTCTCATACAGCTTGCGAATCGTTCAAGAAAGTCTCTACATTTTTCGTGTTGAGGAATAAGACGGATGTGATCCAACGGCATTCGAGTTCGCGGGTGTGGGGGGTCACGAACAACCCCAGGCGAACGGCTTGCTTCGATAAGCTACCGTTGACCTTGTCAGTCTACTTTCTTTTCCTTGGTCCAACGGCATCCTGCGTGCGCGTACCCGAAAAGGGCGCTGGTGCGGCTGTCGAGCGCTCGGGCAGAGCCTGCGCAGATAGAAAGCGTGGAAGGTAGCGTGGATCGTGAAGCACCGAGCGTCAGTCTTTCAGAGAATGCCGCGGTGGCAGCGGCTGTAGCGGCGGCTACGGCGACTGCGGGCAACTTCACCGGCACAAGCGCGGCGGCAGGAGAGCGCATGCTGCAGCGACCACGGTAGGCCTCAGCGGGCGAACTGGAGACTTCTGGAGCACAGGGAGCGCTGGAAGGACGATCGGCGCGTGCCAAGGCTTGCCAGCGACGCGTGCACAAGTCGGACTTGTGAATGAAGCTTTCTGCTGAAGCTGTCCAGGTGCAAGCGGGGGGCACCAGCGCCGACGTCACGGGCGTCGCGGGCGGTCAGGCAGCGGCAGCAGCAGCAGCAGCAGGAGCAGCAGCAGCAGAGGCGGAGGGGGAGGCCAGCCAGCGTTGCAGAGCACGCGAGGCAAGCGGCAAGTGGGTAGCTAGCGTCGAGATATTGGTGTAAGCAGCACGTGCGGCGTTGACACATGACAAAAAAAAATGATTATGTGGGAGTTGCACCTTTGCATGGTGGGAGGGCAAGCGGACCATGCCATGCCATGGTGCTCAAAGGAAAACATGAGGGTCGCGGACGCCTTGTCCATCCGTTTGGAATCTTCGGCTCGATTTGAACATAAGATGGGGCATACTTGATAAGTGATAATACACAACTGACGGGTCAGATTACGAACCATTTAACACTTGGTTCACTACAAAGTGTAACACCTCTTTCGCCAACAAACCCTTCGTTAATTAAGCATGGATGCATGCATCTACATGAAACTATGTGGAATTGAGGAGATTAATAATGATTCCAATGGTCATGCATTGCTACATCAATGGATTCAAACACACCATTGCATCCAAAACTGGCACAACGAAATTGATTAAGCCTACCAAATTCTCATGCGCTCTTTTCGTGATACCAAAACATCATCTTGCATAATTTCGTTGAAAAGTTTGTTTTTGAACTACCGTCAAAATACTAGTGTGAGAATCATGTGTGGCGTTGGTGGGTGGCCAACAAATATCATGTGAGTGATGTGTCATGGTTTAGCACTTCATGGTGGGAGAGCAAGCCAGTCATGCCATGACATGGAGCTCAAGTCAAACAAAATCTCAGAAACGACTTGTCCAAACATTTGGAATATTCTGTTCAACAGAAATATGAAATGGATCATGTTTCATGATTAAGTATAAATAGGATTGTGAGTCCAAATATGAACAATTGTAAACTTTGCTTTGAACAACATGTCTCGTATCTTTGCCAAAAATCCATTATTCATGAAGCATGATGCATTCATCCACATATGAACGTATGAAACTATGTCATTGCCAAGATAATACTTAAAGTATGCATGTATTACTCTATTAATCCATGTAAAAACACCATTACATCCAAAGTATACATAAAAAACAATAAATCCTACCAAACTATCATGCACTCAATGAAAAAACATAAAATAAAATTAAATAAATAAAATTCATTCAAATCATCTTCTATCATTGTCTTCTATCAAATTATAATGGACAATAACATTTACAAGCCATCCTATGTAATCAGTGATATATCAATATTAATAAGAACATATGTAAAGTATAAAAACATCAAAAAATCGATACATTATATCATTTTAATGCATTAACAATCTCTTGAAACTACAATATTTATTGTTACAATTAAAATATTCATTTTTATTCATTTTCCATGCATTTTCACACACATTGTTCAAATCATCATAGAAAATTCATATCATACATAATCAATAACACTTACTTCTCCTAAATTTCTACAATTTAAATTCATCCATTTCCTAATTCATAACTAAAGCATTCGCTCAAATTCCAACATACCAATAGTAAAGACAAATTCAATGGTTCATAATTAAAACAATGGCTTATGATCTTGTGGTTGACCAAAATCATAATACCACCTTCATGTCACAAAATAAGGTATTTTGATACATGTGGAAGAGAATCATGAAGATAACTAAGTCTCACATGTAGAAAGAAACATGTCTATAACAAATCAAAATTTTCAAAATAGAGGATGACAAGTTGCTTCAAGGATGTCATGCTCACAAACTGAGGGTATTAGCAACAACAAGAAACAAACATGTGGAATCAATTGCCCTATGATTTAGAGGACATGCTTATACTCTGGATGATGTTTAAGTTTCAAGTAGTAGGATTCAAACAAAATGCAACTTCATGCTCACAATATGCATAGTTTTATTCACAAACATGTGGTGTAACCATCATACAAAATCGTTTTTTGGCTAAATGGAAGACAGATTTCGTATAACTCATTTCATAATGTTTCAATCTCCTTAACAATATATGAAGTAAGATTAACTTTAGATAATTCTAATGTGAAAGCATCCCCAATGAATGCACGTGGGTAAATCTCTCCATTTCCCTAGACAAGTGTAACAACATTGAGTGAATTATTTGTCAATTACATGGCCAAAAGAAGGAAACCATAATATGAAGGCAAAGGAGGACACATGAGTGGTTGCACAAGATCATGTTTGCCTTGTAATCAAAGATGACTCTAGCACTTACTTCATTGTGCCTCCATAAAACATCGGTCTCCCATCCATTCAGCATTTGAAATATTTTTTAAGACCATTTTACTTCATTAAAATGGTCAATATGCTTCATGCCTCAATCTTTACTTTACACTTTCCAAGTTTCTCCTTAATCATGTGCATGTTTTTCTGATCAAGTAAAACATTAATAAGTTTCTTTACGGATTTTAACTTGAATTGTTTCTATCTAGTATCATACAATAAATTATAAAGGTGTTATATTTCATCCATGAATGTATGATCTAATGAGGATTTTCCTCTGTTGTCCAATACTACCTTCTTTCTTCCCTTTCCATTAAGATCCTCATCCTTCCCTTTTTGGAAATTTGTTCTTTGCACAACATGTCGCCATCAACCACAACTTGGCACCACCTTCAACCACGATGATTGAGGAACATACATAAAATGTGTAAGCATCACATTTAAAAGGAATATTCTCCCTTGTTACTTCACATGCTTACATCGCAAGTCGTGCACACCATGACTCGTAGTTACACAAAACAATCTATACTACTAACAGATCTCTTATTTTAATTGTGGAATTTTGACCCACTTCTTCCAAAACTTACATGTAATTTCCAAGTCTAACCAACTTGAAGTCTCATAACATCACGCAAAACTTTAGTTCCAATGAAACATGAAAACACTTTTTTATCAGCATTCACCCTAATCTTCTTGTTAAATTGATCATTGAAAACTTAAACTGACATTTCATACATTACATTAATCTTTTTTCCTCATTTAAAATCTCTGTTCATCAATCTTACTCAAACATTCCATTGATCAACCAATTATGCATCACCATATTTATTAGATTTAGCAAAACCAAACATAGTTGTATGTATATAAGATTATGTATTCTTTTTACGAATTTATACGAATGGGTGGCTCCTTTCCCTTTCTCGGGCACATGATTCAAACAATATCGCGTTATTTTTCTAATTATTGCTATTTTCTAAGGCTATTTACAAGCCAAGTGTTGAGTAAAAATGGGGAATTCCATGCTTGACCTTTTTATGTTTCCAAGGATCATTCAAACAATTGCCTTTCAAATAAAATGGTCAAAAATCATCCTACACCATACGTCTATAGAGATGAAGGAATTGTTTTCATGATAACCACATCATTTTTAAGGAGAAAATAGAACACGGAGATTCAAGTTTGAACACATGGGTAACACACCAATCTCAAACCCTTGAGCTGGCTTTCCTTCATGTAGGAAAAATTATATTGAGTACCTTCTCACAACAGGCTTGGGGATCCCTTGTTTATTCTGTAATCTTCCAAAATAACCACTAATTCCCTTTTAATGGGCGGTAATAGTTTGTAGACCAGGTGATAGAGGCCCTTTCAAATGGGTAATGTGTTGAGTAATGTAATATTTCATTGATTCCACGAAAATATTCCTTACCATATTTTTCTCGTGATAAACGGAAGCAAATGTTGTCTCATAACTTATGAAGCTCCTCTTAGTTAATGTTTTTGCGTTAAAAGCGCATTTTCAGTCAATGCAAGTGTGTTACATAAGTTATTATGATAGAGAATGGTTTCAAAATGTGCTGATTTTAATGTGCATCTTTCATTAGACTTCATGATATCTTGTATTACGTGTATTTTTGTTGTTGTAATGTTTATACATATTCAAGAAGTGTAATGGAGTGTATGTTGAATCATAGGCCAATTTCTATTTGAATTTTTTGTTATGTTGAATTCATCATTGATTTTGCGCTAACGTGCATCTTTTTACACCCAGGGAGGGTTAAGTTCTTTGATAAGATTATATGATTATTGTGAACTAAATTTTTCGAGATTGAAGCTTTGTCTCATCATTTTCCTTCCTTCCACCATCATAGAGACGAGGGAAGACGGATGGAAGGAAAGAAGATTCCGCCTCGTTCTTGATTGTGGCACTACACTAAGGCCTGCTAAAACCTGTTTACTAACTGGCTTGATTGGAAATAGTGTATATTCGTAACTGACTGATGTGAAAGCATGGGCGGATGTTATCCTTCTCAATGAAACATCCCTGCATCCTCATCTTACTCTTAAATGTTTTCTCGTCGCAAGATGATAACGACCCGGTCTTTCGTGTGGAGACGAGTCGATGATGCATCCCATGGTCGAGAGGGTGTGCGATAAGTCGATCTTCTGGACTCCCGTGTGGCTGCCTCACACTCGCGCGATAGGTATCGGACGAGCGGCATCTGCGACCATTCACACTTCCAGTGGTCGCATGGCGTGGGACGCGCCAGCCTCGTTGATGAGACACGGCCCATGTAGCGCGCGAACGACAGCCATTCAAAACGCACCCGACCATGGCATACCTCGCACGGTCAGCCGCAAGATTCTTTAAACGCCAAGCCGATGTCAGTAGCATAATTTTGCATGGTGAGGAGGGCGGAAACGTAATATATCCCTCGCCACGGATAGGAAGCCTGATTCCCTCCAACCTCAGAACAATGAGCCCAATCCGCCCCAGCCCTCAGGCACCAAGACTCATCACTACCAAAGAAACAGTAATCCTCATCCACCCCTGCCCCTAAAAAACATGCCCCATCCGCTCCTTGCACCTATCCAGCTCTCTTTGTGACAAGATTTGGGTTACAAAGTATCCCCTATTGTAATATGTTAGATATCCACCTTTCTAAACCTATTTCTCTCATCCGACTCTACCACATCGTCCACCTTTGGGAGCTCGACGAGGAATGCGAGACTCACCCCTCGAGTGCACAAGGTTCTCAAAAGCATGTAAAACCACGAATAACAGACAAATAGGACCTAGTACACAACATGCAACAACGCATCCCACTTGGCGGATGTGCAAAGGAAAGAAGTTCAAGGGCGGTCGAAAACATCGCTCTCTTCGCACCTCCAGTCCCTCTACCATGACCCTGTCGAGTGCAAAAACCTCTACACAAGGAGGTCTCTCTTGATTTTTCTTGACGTGGACAACAAAGGACCATCGATTGCAAAGAAGATAGATCTCAAACATAGCTCAATCCAACGCGACGTTGGATTGAGTCGTGAAACGCGACCTCCAACAGAGCTCGCATTCAATGAAGGCATCCATTGTCACGCTGGATCCAGTGTTTGTTGGTTTGTGTGTCACATACACGTGGTGACCTCTGGCCTCGTTGCACACCCCACACGTCACTGATGCAGGTGACTGAGAAAAGAGAGGCATTTCCATTGGTGCGTTTACCGCTGCGAGGATATGGTTGTGCGCCATTTTGATCTCAGTACCACAACAAACCACATTTCGTTGTTGTCTGAATACTTGGCACCACACCTGGGATGTTACTCGTGAATTTTCCTGGTACTCTGTTGTTTAGGTGCGGATGACAAACGAGATAGCATAGTGGGGGGGGAGGGGGTCGACCCACAGGTGTGCGCTTTGTGCGACGAGCTTGAGCGAGCTCGGTGCTCGCTCGCTCGCTTCCGCTCTTTCCTCCCCCTCTACACCTTTCACCTCGGTTCGTTGTTACTGTTATCCCTCGCGACAGAAAAGCCGAACCACGCATTCTGCGATCCATGGCTCACTGTGAGAGTAGTCTCTTTTGACTCCTCCTCTCCACACCTTGCTGTTCTTCGCTACCTACTGGTATTAGAGCATAGTGAGCGTGTGTAGTGAGCGTTCGTTTGCAAAGTCGAGATCCGGCCGTTGTGGGCCATCCCGTCGGCGCCTCCGCTTCCGACGCCGCCGTCGCTGCCACTGCAGTTGCATTCGTCTCTACTGCGCTGGGTAAATCTCCCCTGCCAGGGTGCCATCTACGGCGCCAACGCGTGGCTGGCCCTGCACACCGCACCGCGGATCGGCCCCCATTTCCGCCATCCGTCGGTCCCGCGTGCTGTGCTCTCCTACACAGCAACGCTGCAGCCACTGCCACAGCTAGTGACTGCGATCCCCGCAGCCACGTCTCCTCTCCCCTCTTTCTCCTAGGAGTCGCCTCTAACGGCTCCTACCACCATCACCGCCATCCACTCTCCTGTGGCTGGAGCATCTCTGTACACTCTTCTGCAGCGGCCCCAGCATCTACCTCAAGCTCGTGGTAGCGGCAGCAACGACTTCGCCGTTCCCCATCGGCCTCGCATGTGCGGTAGCAACTGCATCCACTCCTGCTGCCGCCTCCCGTCCTGCCGTCTTTCTAGCCGCATTGCTGCCCTTATTAGCGGCTGCAGTGATCCTCTCGGTGGCTGCCAAAGGTGCTGGGGGGATCTTGGCTGCAGTTTCCTCCTCTACTACAGTCCCAATACGTCTCGGCAGCCGGTTTGGTGACAGCCGGAGCAATAGTGTCACCAACGGCGTCGGCGGCAATCGCATTCACAACAACCTGCCTCTCCCCGATGCCACTCCGGTGGCGACGGCTACCACACTTGCGCAAAACGAGTCCACGACCGCCGCCACGCCTGTGCCCTACTACGAGGATCGCAACGCGAGTCGTCAAACGCGACATCGTCGTGGCGCTGCAGAGGGGTCTCCTTCGTCAACCCACTCATCTCAACCTCTGCATCGTCCGGTAAGAGACACTTCGCCCTTTACCCAGGACACCTCGGGAGGGAGTGAGTCTACTACGTTAGAGATTTCCGCCACCGACTTCTTCTCCTGCCTCACTAGGGACGCGAGTCCTTTGTTTCTCACTGTCACTAGGGTAGCCTTTGTCGTCATAGACGCAGCTGCTGCATCCGCCGCCACCTTCGCAGCCGCGGCTAGAGCGTCCTGTGCCCCTGCTTCCACCGCAGCAGGCCGTTCTATTGAGGCCTCCATCGAGGCCACTGCCGTGATCGGACCCATTGCTACTGCAGCCGCGGACGTCTTCACACAGGTGTCTGCTGCTGCATCGATGATCGCCTCCACCATTGCATCTGCTGCATCTACTGCAGCATCTACAGCAGCATCTACAACAACAACCATTCGCACCTCCACCGCCGCAGCATCATCAGCTCCATTGTCAGCCTCATCCCCAGCTGCTAGTGTGGTGGCTAATGCCATTTTTGTGACTACAGCGCTTGTGATCCTAATAGCAGCGTCAGTCCCTGGTACTCTTGCACTAGCGGTCCCAGCAGTGTCCACTGTCGCTGTGATTACTGTTGTAACAGCAGCGTATGTCCCACCTCTCCTTGCCTTTCTTCGCCTTGCTCTTGTGGCATCTATTGCTTGACTACTGCTCTTGCTCTCCTTCCACGCTGTTGTCTGCTCCTTTCTTGTTCGGGTTGGGGTTGGGACTTGTCCTACAACACCTTCTACACGTGCAAACGGCACTTCCTATCTTCTCACCCCCACTAGGGCGGGGGAAACTCTGCCGAAATTTTTCTGTAGAGCCCCTCGTTCGTCACCATGCTTGGTGACGACGAGTCCGTTATAGCAGACCTACAGCGGTAGCTGAACCGCGTGCTGGAGGCACAGCGTGAAGTTGAGGATTGCCTCAAGCTCGCCTATGACAACCGCGCTGCCTTTGCTAATGAGGTCGCTGCCCTTGTCCTCAAGCGCTTGCCCACTACATCTATCACTGCCACCACAGGCTCCACTGCTAACGCCAACTCTGGTGCCTCTTCCAATCCCTCTGCTGTTGGCAATCCCTCCTCTTCTCACCCTGCTCGAAAGCATGCTCCTGCCCCACGCCAGCATGATTTCTTCTCGCGGCCACCTGTTCTCTCCCCAAGGCCTGCCTTTTCTTCGTGGGATGTTCGGTTCAGCGCCTGGGCCCAGGACGAGCGCCTTTGGGAATACTACTTTCCCCCTGACCCAACTGCCACCCCGCCTTTTGTCCCTGCTCCCGCTGAAGCTGCTCGCGATGTTTGCACCCTAATTCCAACTGTTCCTGAGCATCTTGTGGATGACGTTTGCATGTTCACCGCCGATGCCGCTACTGGTCGCGATGCTGACCGCGTCGGTGCCGACACCATGTTGCGTCGTCGCACCACCATCACCGGTCAGGCTGCACAGAGTGCTCTTACTGTGCATTTTGACACACTACTGATGCGTGCTGGCGCAACTACTAACACCTACTAGGCTCACGGTCTCAAGCTCCTTCACGAGCTTGGTGACGCTACCCCTGGGCAACTGTCTGTTGTCCTCACTATGGTCAACGTGCTTATCCCAGAGGTCTCCGACATCCTTCGTGACGTCAAAGCAGATGAGTTGCAGCGCCTTGCCTCTCAGCCTGTCCCTGCGAAGTCCCCTCTCGACGTTGGTGTGCTTTGGGACTTCACCGCCTAGCGCCTTGCTACTTGGTGGACCAGTCTCCAGAATAAATGGCTCCACCGCTCTGCCGTCACAGGCGTTGCAACAGTGACAACCTCTTCGTCCCCTGCCACAGCCTCCTCTTCCTCCTCTTCTATCTCTTCGTCCACAAGCTCCACAGCCACTGCTCTTGCCTCTCAGGGCCGTGGCCGAGGCCGTGGCCGAGGGCGTGGCAAGGGCAAGGGCGGCGGCCAGGAGAAGGCGTCCGCTCCTTCTCGCGTCCCTGATACTGTGGTCTGCTAGAACTGTGGATCTTCTGACCACTCTGCACGGTCCTGCCCGGCTCCTCCGGATGACCTTCACCTTGCCCGTGCCATGCGTGCTCACTGGGCACGTACAACTGGCACCGTTGCTGCAGCTGCGTCCTCTTCCAATGCGGTGTCGTCCGCCTCGGCACCGTCCCAGTCCTCTGCCCAGGCCTACTCCACCTCTAGCGTTGCTCCTGGTCCAACCCCGGTCCCATACCCTTGGGGTTGGCCACCTCCTTATGGCGCTCCACCCTACACAGCTCCGCCCTCGTCAGCTTACACCGTCCCTTCCTGGTTCCCTCCTTCCTCCGGTACTTCGACCCCGGCTCCTGCAGGGTCTGTCGCGGGTGACGGCGAGCGTCAGCTGGAGCAGTCCCTTCTTCAGCTCCTTCGCCTTTGCGATCAGGGAAGTGAGGGTGTTGCTTCATTGGCCGGTGGTCCCACATGTCAGACTGATTTCACTCTTCGTGGTGACCCCCCCGGGTCATGTGCATGATTCGTTGTCTCCCTCCGTTTCGTGGATTGAGCATCAGTAGTCCGTCGTTCTCTCGCGCTTTCCTGCTGTCTGTGCCCTGTCTCCCCAGTGTGTATCCCCTTTTTGCACGGTGGCAACGTGTGGTGTCATTACCTCGGTTCGTGCGTCGGGTGGCTTTTGGATCCTTGATTCAGGGGCCACCCACCACGTGACGTATGTCCGTTCATCTTTTGTCTCCCTTGGTCGCGCTGGCGATCTCCGCTTTGTGCGTACTGGGCCTGGCCAGTTGCTACCTGTTCAGGGTGTTGGCGGCGTCCGCTTCGTTGGTCCTTGTGTTCCGGTATACCTTCCAAACGTTTTGTATGTCCCTTCGCTGGAGCTCAGCCTGCTGTCGGTCCCATCCCTTGACGGTCAGCAAACGGACTTCTCTGCTAGTCGTGGTGTCGGCACTATGCGTCTGCGTCCCTCTGGTCGCATTGTCGTCCGTGGTGTCAAGTGTGAGAAGTTGTACCGTGTGTCCCTCTTCTCCTCGCCGACCGCCTCCACTGGTGCTGCTCTCGTCCATGTGGCCCCCTCGCTCTCGCCTGACCTTGTTCGTCTGTTGCATTGCCGTCTCGTGCATGTGCAGTCTGATGCCATCTCCTACATGCTTTGCCTACAACCTGCATTGGGTCTGTCGCCCTCCACTTTCCTTGCCCCCTGTCCCACTGATTGCATTGACTGTGCCCAGGGCAAGATGCATCCCTCTCCTTTCGCTGACTCTAAGTCCCAATCTAGTCACCCTCTTGACCGGGTGCATGCTGATTTCATGGGTAACCGGCTCCATGATCTTCTTGGTGACGTTGGTCGTTATGTCCTGTACCTCACCGACAATTTTTCTCGCTTGGTCTTTGCCCATCGGCACAAGAGTGATGTCTGTCCCACGATTGAAACTTGGCTAGCTCAGGCTGAGCACGTCTGTCAGCGCTCGCTGCGTGTATTTTGTAGTGATCACGGCGGTGAGTTTCTTGGTCCCTCCGCCCATCTTCTCGCATCCAAAGGGGTGTGTGTGGAGACCTGCGCTCCCTACACACCCCAAAAAATGGTGTCTTCGAGCATTGGAACCGTACTCTTGCCGACGGTGTCCGCACCCTCCTGTCTGAGTCTGGCCTTCCTCCACTCTTTGCCTTTGAGGCCATGTGTTTTATGACTTGGGTTTGGAACCGGGTCCCTCATGGGCCCCTCCCTCGTCCCGTCACCCATGTCAAACGCTGGTCTAGTGCTCGTGCCAACCTGCACCTTGCCCGTGTTTGGGGTTGCATTGCCTCCGTCTGGCTGCCTGAGGACTTGCATGACGGAAAACTCTCCCCGCGTGGCCGTCTGTGTCCTTTATTGGGTGCCTCCTCCCACTCGAAGGCTTGGCGCTTCTAGGACCCTGTCCACCAGCGCGTCGTTGAGTAATGTGATGCATTGTTCTTTGAGTTCATCTTCCTTCGTGACCTCGGTCGGCTTTCGTCGGCTGCCTCTCTTCTTCCGCTCTCTCGGCTGGGGGGGGAATCGGTCCTGTCCCTCCTGCAGTCATTTCTGCTCCAGCCTCGTCTCCCGCATCTTCCCTGCTCTAGTCGTCAGACCTGCCGCCTATACCTTCCCTGCCTTCCTCCTTGTCCGCCGGCTCGTCAGGCACACCACTCTCTTCGGTCGTGTCCTCGTCCGCCCCTGCGTTGTCAGCCACCTCACCATCCACACGGCATGTCGTCCCTCGCGTGCCAGACCCCTCAGGGACAGATTCCCCTAAGACCGCTCGTCCTGTGTCCACCAAACCCACTCGTCCTGTGTCCACTGAAACCGCTCGTCCTGGATCCACTGAACCCATTTGTCCTACGCGCACCGAGCCCACTCTTCCTGCTCCGGCCTCACCCTTCGTCCGCGGTGGATGCCTGCGTGCGCTCCCACAGCGCACCTTTAGTGTCTCTGCTCCATCTAATCGCCCATCCCAATCCCAGACAGCTCAGTCCCCCATTGTGTCGACGGTCATGGATGCTCTATGCCTTGCCACTGGTGTTTTCCATCCTAGTTCTGCTCTCGGATATGCACTGATCGTCTCTGAGCACGCTCGTGCAGTTGATGCTACTGCCACAGATGTCGTCGCAGAGTGTCATGCACCCACAGGCTCAGCATATCTCCCTCAGGAGCCTACCACGGCTCGTCAAGCAGGCGCAGCTCCTTATGCACAGCGATGGGAAGCCACGATGTGCGATGAGTTGAAGGCCCTTGACGAACACGCCATGTACAAGCTGGTTGACCTCCCTCAAGGACATAAAGCCATTGATGCACGTTGGATCTTCAGGCGGAAGTACAAGCCCAATGGGACCCTTGACAAGTACAAGGCTCGCCTCACAGTGAAGGGATTCTCCCAAGTCCCAGGCGTGGACTTCGATGAGACATTCGCGCCAGTTGGCTGCTATACTACAGCTCGTGCCCTGCTGAGCTTCATCGCTCAGCACGACTGGAAGCTTGAGCAGATGGACGTCAACAACGCCTTCCTCCATGGGCAGTTGGACGAGGAGATCTACATAGTCCAGCCCCCTGGGCTCTCTGATGGGACCAACAGGGTCTGGCGACTACGAAAGGCTCTCTACAGCCTGAAGCGATAGCCCCGGTATTGGAACCAAGAAATCACGTCCACACTTGAGAAGGGCGGCTACTAACAAAGTATCATTAATCCTTCTCTCTTTGTCACCCCTCTGTTGGCTCCCTTCGTCGTGGTTCTTGTGTTTGTTGATGACTTGCTCATCGCGTCACCCAGTCAGGAGGTTGTGAAGACTGTTAAGGCACTCCTTCAGTCGACTTACAAGATAAAGGACTTGAGACCAGCTCGTGTCTTTTTGGGCATGGAGCTGGAGCGCGACCGCTCCCAACGCATACTCCACATTCACCAAGCTGCCTACGTTCGCAGTCTGGGGGAGTGTTTCGCCTCCTTCCTCGAGAAAGTGCCCACAACTTCCACGCCCATGACCCTAGCTGGACAGCCATCTGTTGTGGTCGATGGCTACACGGACAGTAAGTGGACACATGACACTGACGCTCGCAGCCGGACTGGTTACATCTTCCTGGTGGGGGGGACCGCTGTGTCATGGAAGAGCGGCAAAGAGGGCTGTGTTGCTCGCAGCATGAGCGAAGCTGAGTATGTTGCACTTGGTACTGGCCTGTGTGAGAGCATTTGGCTGTGTCGTCTCCTACAACAGTTACGTGTCCCTATCCATTGCATCACTCTTTGATATGACAATCAAAGCACAAAGGCTATTGCTGAGCACAATGGCATGCACCATACTTGCACTAAGTACATCAATGTTGAGCATCATTGTTTTTGTCAGAGAGTGGCTGTAGGTGATGTCCAGATTGTCTGGGTGGACACTCGACAGCAGAGAGCTGATTTCCTCCCAAAGGCGCTCACCAGTAACGTCTTCAAGGCTGTAGTCCATGCCGTTGGCTTGTTGTGTCGTGATGCGCCCGGTTGAGTCCTCGTGTTTGTGCTCACGTGCATTTCGTCGTGCTAGTCACATCTCGTGACGCTCATGTGTGTGTGTGATGTGCGTCGGCTGTGGGTCATGGGGGAGTGTTGGTTTGTGTGTCACAGACACGTGGTGACCTCGGGCCTCATTGCACACCCCATACGTCACTGATGCAGGTGACTGAGAGAAGAGGGGCGTTGCCGTCAGCGAGTTCACCACTGCCAAGATATGGTTGTGCGCCATTTTGACCTCAGTACCATAGCTGACCACATCTTGTTGTTGTGTGCATGCTTGGCACCACACCCGGGATGTTACTCGTGGTGAAATTTCCTCGTACTCTGTTGTTTAGGTGAGGATGACAAACGAGATAGCATAGTGGGGGGGGGGTTGACCCACAGATGTCCGCTTTGTGCGACGAGCTTGAGCAAGTTCGCTGCTCGCTCGCTCGCTTCCGCTCTTTCCTCCCCTTCTACACCTTTCACCTCGGTTTGTTGTTATTGTTATCCGTCGCGTCTGAAATACCAAACACATTCTGCGATCCATGGCTCACTGTGAGAGTACCCTCTTTTGACTCCTCCTCTCCACACCTTGCTGTTATTCGCTACCTACAGTGTTGTCCGTAGATGCAAAACGGGATTCCAACACATTTCGTCCGAGTAACTCAAGCAAGTCCACATCAAAGAAAGGCACCCACGCATGAGGCCCAAACAATAAGGAAGTGAAGAAACCTGAACTGAATTGATCAATCACATGTGTACAACAATAATACAAGCCAAGATCAACCAATAATTTGACCTGGGAAGTAAAATCGGTAGTTTCACATTCTTCAAAGAAAGAATAATGTATGATTTTTTTATGGAAAACAATGTCAAGCCGAAGTTTGGAAACCATACAAAGCAAGTCATTCTCATTACGTGCTGCATACATGCACGAAAAAACCTCCTTAATCTTTTTTCAACTTTCTTATGCATCTTTCAGTTGTAACATAAGCTTTAGGCGTTCAATTCACTTTGTAACCCATGCACGCCTTGTGTGGAGCTTTGCGCCCTTGTTTTTTCATATCATCTGACGCAATGATGACTTGAGATTCTTTGTAGCATTTTCTAAGGGTCCAATTCATCCATGCACACATCACTTGCTTACCTCTTTTGAACACAAAAGGCAACCGCTACAACAGTTTGACATATGTAGAAGATAGTTGTGAAGTTTGACAAACTTATTAATAGTTGCACATACCGGTATGTACTTTTTGCCAATGTTTTGTTGTTGGATCTTGGTTGCATGCCAGAGACCAAACAGCGGGATAGGCGTAGGTTTTTTGTATCAAAATTTTCAACACAAGAATGCGGATGATTTCTTATGAACGCGTTCCAACACATGCGGTGGTATGCATGCGTGCTGCTGAACCAAACCGGTTGATAACCCAGCTAAGCTCAAATAGAAATAAAGTAAGGCATGCATGCCCATGAAAAAAAGAGCATGAGCTCTGTGTGTGAGTGCAATGCAAAACAACAAAAACTTGGCTTAGTCTGGAACGCACAATATGAAAGAACAAGGAGAGATTACAAATGAGCCCCTAGCGGGCTTGTATTGGGGTGCCGGCATCTAGCCGCACAGGGCCCTGTCACCCCCGCAGAACCCAAACGAGTCAGCAGGGAGAACACACTACATACACCACAAGAACAACAAAGGTGGTCTCATGGAGGCACCGGAACAGCTCTCCAAGTGCCCGGGTCTCGACCAGTGAGAAAATACGAGTTGTGCTAAAAAAACTCGAAATCAACGTCCAGACTTCCAGAATGCCTTTCTGAACATCAGAAGCCCTACTATAACCATCGGGTCTCTTTGTCGCACCCATACAGTCCACCGGGTGCGTAGGTTTCGACCCACCGAGAAAACTCTCCTACCTCTCGACAAGCCCACACAACTGCGAGAACGCTTTGACCGCATCTTGTTAGCGTTGTCGTAGGTGCAAGAGAAGTCTCGGAATAGCCCGGAGGCCCGTCGTGTCGTCACGCCCTCCTCTACCATATACCACCAATGTGGGTACATGGATAATCCATCAGAGTCAGTCATGACTGGTGGAAGCCACACAAACCAACACTCCCCCTTGCTGACGTAGCCGTCCATGGCAGAACAAATGGACGAAGGCATGGAACAACTGAGAAGATGCGTGGAAGCTTCCTAGCGACACATCCGCGGACTAGGCGATAGTTCCAGGTCAGACGGTGACGATAGTCACAAGTTGTGCACACAACGGTAAGGGTCTGGCTAGGAGACACAAGGCAAAGTTTCAGAATGCTTCAATCGCATTTGTATAGAGAAATGACAAATGACAGGTCCATGGCATAAGTACCTGCCGCTGCGCACGGCGGGTGTCGCACGCGGCATTGCAAGATCTGTCCTAAACCCGGCCCAAAACCACTGCTTTGGCAGTAACTCTGCGTAGACATGTCAGAACGCTACGCCGTCTGAACCTAGACATGCAAGATCACACACCGGAAGCAAAGACTGGTCACATGAATACATCCAACATTAAAATGGTGGGCACACAATGCAAAAACATGCAGATCGGACCCACGGCCAGTCCACCGATAAACTCTTGCGTGCTGCAGGAAAACTATAGGAGGTCCCGGGTAGCGTCCCGAGCTCTGCAATGGTCGTCGGTCAGCTCCAAGCTGGTAGTCCGCCACCAGATTACGCACCGGTAGCGCCGGGGTCTGCAACAGGGATCTCCACGAATATGGACATGGCCAAGTGGTCACATTAAACTATACAGGTCGAAAGGAATGTCACAAATCACAACACTCCCCCATGACCCGATGGTACGCATGTCCATACACGTGCAGCACTGAGACGAGTACAGCAATGAGTGCAATGACAGATGTGATACGGACACAAATATACCCCATACTCAACCACTCAGGCAAGGGGCAAAGCCCAACAGATCGAATGGCCACCAGGAACTTTCCGCGTGCTAGGGCCTCCGTCTAGAAATCGGCACACTACATGTGAGTGCCAACCCAAATGACGGAGATCACGTGTCACTCCACCAGATCATGCACAAAGTGATGCTCAACCGAAATGTGCTTCGTGCAAGCATGAAAGACACCTGAGTTCTCTGCAATGGCAAGAGCACTCTGGTTGTCGCAACGAAGCACAATGGTAGGTACTGACTGACCCAGCTCAAGGAACACGCGTTGCAGCCATACCGCCTCAATAGCCCCTGCACCCAGAGCAACATACTCTGCCTCCGATGAGCTACGTGCAATCCAACCCTGCTTCCCACTACACCAGGACACAGCGGTACCACTGAGGAGGAACACGTAACCGGTACGACTACATCCATCTAGGCTCAAGGCCCAGTCGCTGTCAATGTAGCCGTCAAGGACCACCAAACACTACCGGCGAAAGCAAAGTCCGAGGTACGGTGTGGAGACTAGGTACCGCACCACTCGCACAGCCGCGTGAAGGGCTCTTGCGCATGGAGCCTGCGAGAAGTGGGGAAGGAGGTTGACGGCAAAGGCGATGTCAGGACGTGTGGTAGTGGCCAGGTACATCAGAGATCCGATGAGACCGAGGTACAAGGTCACGTCTACTATCTCCCCTAGCTGTGTGGGATCATCCACCTTCAGGGCATCCTGTCCGTCAGGCGTGAGAGGTGTGGAGGCCGTGGGCATTGTGCTGAGGAGGTTGCTGAAGTGCTCCCCTATAACACGTGCGTATCGGGCCTTATGTAGTTGTGGAGTACAACGTCTGCGGTCTTGCACGATCTCCATGCCAAGAAACACCGCTGCAGGACCAAGGCCCTTCATCCTTTAGGCAGTCTGGAGGATAGCCTTGGCCTCCTTTACGGCTTCCAGTGAAGGAGACGCAATCAGAAGGTTGTCGACATAGACCAGGATGGCGGTGAACCGCTCGGGCGTCCGTTGGATGAAGAGAGAGGGATCTGCCTTGCTATGTACATATCTGCACGAGTCAGGGTGCCAATGATCTCCTAGTTCTAACACTGAGGAGACTGCTTGAGGCCGTACAAGGACTTGCGCAAGCGCAAGACCTTGTTACC
The DNA here is from genome assembly GCA_023375785.1 of Penium margaritaceum. Taxonomy (NCBI): domain Eukaryota; kingdom Viridiplantae; phylum Streptophyta; class Zygnematophyceae; order Desmidiales; family Peniaceae; genus Penium; species Penium margaritaceum. Next base: position 45,125 of record SZWC01014873.1, read on the forward strand.
GTCCTCAAAGCCAGGTGGCTGAGCCACGTAAATCTCCTCACCCAGAGAGCCATGGATGCACGCATTGTTCATATCCATCTGGTGTAATTCCCAGTCATGCTGAGCCACTACACCGAGCAGAGCTTGAGCTGAGGTCATGCAGACGACATGAGCAAAGGTGTCAGTGTAATCGATGCCCTCAATTTTAGAGTACCCCTTGACGACCAAGCAAGTCTTGTGGCATTCCAGTGAGCCATCAGGCTTCTCTTTGTTGCAAAAGACCCACTTGACTTGAATAGCCTTCCTCCCAGGTGGAAAGTCAACTAGCTCGTAAACTCCGTGCTCTCAAATGGCACAATGCTCATCCTCGCAGATAGCATACCAAGCATCGGCATCCTGTGATGAGAGAGCTTCCCTCATTGTGCTTGGATCAGGAACCATGGAAGGAGAGCTCTGCATGGCAAGAGTGCATGCCTCCATGATAGGTCTGACGACCACAAGATCGGCTGCTACACCACAAGCGATGAACCTCGTGAGTGACGAGGTTGTGCCCCACAGGGCACGCTTGATGTACCTCTGTGTGCTTAGTGCGGGCAGTCAGGCCTAGAGCTTTTGTGCCGGGATCACCACTCGCGATGCTGCAAGTGGAGTGCCTGGGTGCAGTACTAGACACTCACTGAGTTCCGGAGTTTAGTGGTCGAAGACGACCGCCGGGCTCACGGGAGTAACCTGGGCTCGATGGGCGCACCTCAGGCTCAGGTAAATGTACAATCGTTGCTGGGGAAGGCTAAGGCAAGGGAGCTGGTGATGCCGTACGAGGAGATGCGTGTGTGGGAGACACGAGACTCGGTGGCACAGTAAGAGCAGGTGAGACAGGGCCACGCACAGAGACAGGGGTACCGGCAGACACAGGTACGGTCACAGGAGTACGCACAGGTGCAGGATCGTGGGTACCTGTGGGGTGCAAGGGAACAAGAGTACAAGAGTGCGAGGGAACACTCTCCAACACCGCCGGAAGGCGGCGGTGTGGGAGAGGTCTCGGGGCCAAAAGTGATGATCGTTGGGTCATCAAGAGCCAGGGACCGCGAAGTGGAGGAAGCTCAAACGGACACAACAGCCTGGTGAAAGGTGCTCGCAGGCACAGACTCCCCCACCCGTCAAGAAACCTCACACGTAGGAATGTGCGTGACAGAAAGTGACGTGATTGATGTCAGATCACGGTAGGTGACGGACCAAAAGAAGAGCATGTCGCGTGACTCAACAATGCGACGACGAGCAGGGTCCCAAAAGCACCAGGCCTTCGACTGCGGGGAGATACCTATGAAGGCACACAAGCGACCCCGCGTCGAGACCTTGGACCCCTGCTGGTCCTCGGTGTACCACACATAAACCAAGGATCCCCAGACGTGAGCGACGCACAGATCAGCACAGTGGCTGAACCAGAGTTCATACGGTATGACGTGGTCCGGAAGGGGACTGTTCGGGAGGCGGTTCCAAACCCAAGTCATGTAGGCCAATCCCTCAAAAGCGAAGGACTTCGAGATACCGCACTCAGACTGCATGGCGCAAATCGTATCATCCATGGTGTGGTTCCAGCGCTCAGAAACAACGTTCTACTGAGGAGTAGCAAGAGAGGAGACCTGGTGAAAAATCCCGTGCTCGGCGTAGAAGATGTCCATCTTGCCAAGAAAATCACCGCCGCGATCTGAGCAGAAGGTGTGCAGCGTGTGGCAGGACTAACGATGAGCCATCACTAACCAGAAGCAAACCGTGAGAGCCGCGTCACTTTCTAGCGCATGCTATAGACCCACCGCATCCGAGTGAAGTCGTTAGTGAGGGTCAGGACGTCTGGACCCCGATCGGACAGAGACTCGACGGGAAGAGGACCAAGAAGGTCCGAATGGACTAACTCTAGGGGGCAAAGTGCGTGAGAGCGGGGGTCCGGGTAGGTGCAACGATGCATCTTCCCCTGAGCGCAAAAGAGACAGTTGGTCTTGGGCGGCATCTTCGAAAGAATTCGCGTCAAGACCGAGGGCTGGTTGTGTCCGAATAAACTTTGACACACTGTCCGAGCCTACATGACACAGACGTCGATGAAGCAATCGCTGGTGCTTAGGAGACTAAAAGCCAGTAGAAAAAAAGGAGCTGAAGAGGAGGGGGAGCAAGGAGCAAAAGTCCGAGAGACACGATATAGGTCATCCACAACAGAGGCGCGAAGAACGATGCTACAAGTGTCAATGGTAGTCATAGTCGCGGAGTCTGCAGTATATTCCACAGAGAGTCCCATCAGTGTGCGGGCATGAACAGAAGGCAAAGTAAGCTCAAGGTTAGGCACAAACAGCACCTCGGAAAGGTACACGGAGCCAAACGGACCATCAAAACACACGACCCCAACACCCTGGACTGGCAAGGCCTGGCCAGAGCGAGTGCAAACGGAACGAACATACGCAACAAGGCCGAGAACAACAAAGTCACTACGACGACAGGTCATGTGATGAGTGGCACTGGAATTGATGATCCAAGTGCCACCGGAATCACAACTGAAGCCCGTCACAGTACAACGGGTAACGGAACACTCAGCCTCGTATGCACGCTGGGCAGCAGGTAGGGAGGAACAACGAAGAGCACAAAGGTGAGACTCATGAATCCAATCCGTACAGACAAGCCCATCGTCATCACATGCCGACTGTGCCCCCCCACACGAGTCATCCCAAGCCACAAGAACAGACGGAAAGACAGGCTATGAACCACCCGTCTGTGATAACACACTCGCACCTCCTTGAAAGCGAAGCGCCAGAAGGTGGCAGAGCTCGGCCATGGTACAGTCACGTGGGTTCGGGTCGTCGCTCCTTGCCGGTGGTGAAGTGCGAACTGCTGTGGTCGTGGTCGCCGCGTGCCCAGAGGATGTGCTGCTCGACGTAGACCGTAGTACGCAGCCTGAAGACTGCGAGTAATACGTGCCCAATCGAGCGACTGCTGGCACTCGGCGTAGCGATGAGCACCTCCATAGTTGTAGTAGTGAACAGAGCATCCACTGTTACTACCATATGGCGACTGCTACTTTGACTGCTGCTGGCCTGAGCCGACAGCTGCTACTATGACTGCTGCTGGCCTGAGCCGCGCCTCCGTCGCCCCTTCCTCCCCTATGTTGCTACCGCGACGCCCTGTATCTCGGTCGGCGTAAGTGAGGTAGAAGAGGAAGAGGAGGAAGTGGCTCAGGATTGAGAAGGAGACTGCAGGAAGGGCGTCCGTGGTGATGCAATGACTGCTACTGCAAGGGGGGTCTCCTGATGAGCCACTGCTGCCTCATGGGCAGAAGTCACCTGAAGGAAAATCTGGTTCCCCCACGGAAGAAGCTGTAGTGAGGCCAAAAAAGGCTGGAGCACGGCGTCTCTGTACCTCGTGAAGATGTCCATGTGCTCAAGGTGAACTCCGAGCATGATCGTGTGGAGCGCCCACAGCTGTGTACCTCCTTAGGTCCCAAGGCGCGTGTAGATGCGCATGGCGCATTGCCAGTAGTCAGCTACAGGCTCGGCAGGCCCTTGACAAAGGGAGTGAAAGGTACGAATGTGCGAGATGCGGGTGGCGTGCATCTCTGCGGCAAGCAGGGATAATGCCAAGTCCTAGCTTCTGTGTCGATCAGTACCGGTGCCTGTGCCCGCCTTACCAAGGAATGAGCGGAGGTCAACGAGTGTCTCGCGCGGCATGGCGTAGAGAAGTTCGTGCATCGCCCTAGCCACCGTTAGCACCTGTGCTTGGTCCGTAGTATGATACGGACTGTGGTAGTAGAGCCACATGTCCTCTGAAGTGGCCCAAACCTGGAAAAGGATCGCCCATTAGTCCAAACCATCCTCGATGACGTACCGTGGGGGCGGTGTCTCGAAGTCCTTGGGTTGTCGCTCCGTAATGAGAGTAACCACAGGCTCGGAAGGACGAGGGATGGGAAAGACACCGGGAAGACGGAACTCGCTGGGGTGGAGATCAGGCTACCATCGAGTCTCAAGAAAACGAGATGAGTGTGGGGGCAGAAAGCTCGTCTAAAGCTGGCGGGGATGCTCCTGAAGTACACAAATCTCGCGCTCGGGGGAGTCGCCCTCCATGCCCAGCATATCTGGATCCTCATCCCAAGGATCAAGAGGTGGCGGGTCGGCTCCAGCTCTTGTCTTCGGTGCTGGAGCTGACTGTTGTATAGAGGGTGCGGCACCAGCCGCTCCCTCAAAGGTCTGTCGTGGGGTCGTGGAATGACCTCGAAGAAGCTTGGTGAGGATACGGAGGGCGTCACTTTGATCCCGCTACAGGCGGGAGCAGAGTGACGCCCTCCGTACCCCTTTTCTCGTCCTTCTGGCTTCTCTGGTCCTAAATAGCCTGTGAACGTGGGCTCATGACCCCTGAGGAGGAAGAAGAGGGGTCTCATACCCCTTTTCCCTTATCACTGGATGGAGTCATGTCACCGCTCATTATGGGCCGAGACATCAACGTGGTTTAATTCCGGAAACGTCAGCATTTCTCGAGGAGTTGAAACACTGGCAACTTTTGACTCTTCGACCAAAAATTTCACTAAGGAAAGTGCTAACATCAACAGGAAGTTGCTGACGTCAGCATCACCTGATGACATCAGCTCCCCTCCTTCCCCTTTTTTTGTGTCAACCCTCGTGATTGCTGAGCAAGCAGGTAACCGCTCCGTAGTAGCCGCGCGGAATCTGCGCAGAAGCTGCACAATAGCTTTTGCTCAGCAACTACTACTATTGCGTCATCGACTGCAGCAGCAGCCGCGTAGTTGTGTGCGCAGCCGTGGCAGCAGCTACGTGCTGCTACTACTAATGTTACGTGCTACGGCTACTGCACGCTGCTTCCGCCGCCGCACGCCGCCTGCCTTCGTTGCTGCTCCACTATTGCTGTTGTTGCTACTGCTGTTGTGCTGCTATTGTGCTGCTACGCTGTTACTATACTACTGCCGCCACTGCTGCTGCAGCCACTGCTTCTGCCACTACTGTTGCGCTACTATTGTGCTGCTGCTGTTGTGCGCAACTGTTGTGCTACTGCCGTCGCGCGCTGCTGCTGCCACTACTACTGTCGTTGCTGTTATGCTGCTGCTCTGCAACACTACTGCTGCTGCTACTGCATGTGCCAATGTTGACAGCCTGCTGCAGCTGTCGCCTGCTGTTGCTAGCGGCTATTACTGATGCAGTCTCACGTGATGATGGTGAACGACGTCGACGGTAGTCGGCTGTCGTCGATAGGTGCCTGTGGATCTATTGCAGCGGTGACTCGCACTGCTGCTGCTCTGCTGCGTCTTTGCTGTGTAGCTCGGTGAGAACTGTCTCACCCCTCTGATACCATGAGAAGATGCATGGAAGATTTCTAGCGACACAGCCGCTGACTAGGCGTCAGTGCCAGGTCAGATGGTGACGACATTCACAAGTCGTGCAGAGAACGGCAAGGGTCTCGCTAGGAGACATAAGGCAAAGTGCCAGAATGCTTCAATAGGATTTGAAGAGAGAACTGAAAAATGACATGTCCATGGCATACGTACCTGTCGTGGCGCAAGGCGGGTGTCGCACACAGCATTGCAAGATCTGTCCTAAAACCTGCCCAAAACCACTGTTTTAGCTGTAAATCTGCGCAGACATGTCAGAACGCTACGCCGTTTGAACCTAGACGTGCAGGATCACAAGCCGGATGCTGTGACTGGTCACATGCATGCATCCAGCATCAAATGGTGGATGCACAATGCAAAAACATGCAAATCGGGCCCACGGCCAGTCCACCAATAGACTCTGGCGCGCTGTAGGAAAACTGCAGGAGGTCCCGGGTAGCGTCCAAAGCTCTAGAACGGTCATCGGTCAGCTCCCAGCTAGTACTCTGCCACCAAATGATGCACCGGTACCGCCAGGATCTGCATTAGGGATCTGCACGAGTATGGACACGGCCGAGTGGTCACAGTAAACTGTACAAGTCGACAGGAATGTCACAAATCACAACAACAAGAAGAACAACGTATGCCAAACCACAACCTGCATCAGTCGACCACACATACACACATCTGCTACCCATCTAAGGTCTCCCTAAACACTGGCACATCCCACCAAATGTGTGGGTCGCGACCATGAGAGGAGTGATGCACACTCGCACAAACCGATGTAATGCACATCATACACATGTCAGACAACAAGAGGGTCTGCTCGTGACACTGGCGGTACCAGTGCCCGGGTCTCCACTGCTACGAGTAATCCAACAGGTGTCCGTATGCCGGCCACAATAGCATCATCAACCAACACAAAAGATCATGGGGAGATCTCCTCCTAACACAGGTGCAAGTCACCACGTGTCCGGGTCTCGACCATCGTGATCAATCAAGCTCGCATGCACATCCCACACGTAGTACGATTCCACACCAAGATACACGATCACATGGTCTCCTCGTGATACTGGTACAACTGAGCAAGTGTCCAGGTCTCAACCAATAGAGTTCTACCATACACCTGCACCTATGAAGGTACGAGGCATGGCCCACACGACGACTTCTGTAGTATGCTCATAGCAGAGCATGGATCCCTTGCCATACATCTCCCGTGATTGCACTTCAATTCGAGGTCCACACAACACTCCCCCTGGGCAGATGAACCTTGCGTCGATGTCCTCGATGGAGATGCTAATGTCGTAGCTGAACAGATCCTGGGCGATGAATCATGTGGTCTCTCTATCATGTAGAGATAACTCCCCCTCTCACGTGCGAGCTGGCTTGCACCCTCGAAGACGAAGTGGTGTCTCCGACTACAACTCCTCACGTTGCCGCTGCACCACCTGAAGTGTACCAGCCCTTGTGTGTCCACCAAGGGTCCCAACTCACAGTGTCTCCTCTCTGTGCTTTACCGCGATACATCTGTGTATGCCAGAGGAGAGGGAATGGACGAGGAACATGCGAGCGTGGATGAAGTGGCGGAGCTGGCCTCCAAGGCGGGAGAGAACACCCCGAGGCACACAGGTGTACCGCCAGAAGAGGAGGGCTGGAGCGACAAACCGGATCTCCACTCGTGGACAAAGGTGACGATGGAGCAGCTGAGTCGAGTGGATAAAGGTGCGTGATGGCAGCAGCAGAAGGAGGAGCGTTGACGGAGTTGACGGGAATGACGATGGCAAAAACTGAAGGTGTGCTCAGCTCTCCTATGGTAGTGTCTCCAGCGGACATCATTCTCGGAGCTAGTACAAGACCCTCCCCGAGTGTGGGTGTGCCAGATGCTTGTAGCGTAAAGCTCGTGTTGATAGTAGTGATGCTCCCCTCCTCTGAGAATCGCTCACGCGCTCCCATCACCTCCCGCTGCAGCATCACTACACGCTCCTCTAGGTCAACGTAGTCTGCCTGGGACATGTGGAGGTGGCCCATGTCTGCCTCGTGTAGGATAAACTCTGCCTTACCGGATGTTGCACATGCAGACTGCAAAACTTGTGAGTACAACACCATCTACATCTCTGCTGTCGAAGACGATGGAGCTGGTGCTAATGCATCCACTTGGGGATCAACCGAACTCGCAATGTGCTGAGATGCTGGAACATCAACTGCAGTTGCAAGTGTCATATCCACACCACACCTCATGTCTCTCACACGAGGCGGAATGAGCGGTCGCATGCTGGGGGAGAAGGAGGAGGAGTAATTAGAGTCCACGGAGCATGTGAAAATCTCATCCGTGCAGGTACTGCCACTCTCAACGTCGATGTGATCTGTAGGGTCACCAACAGGTGAACACAATAGGGCATTTCAGCTCCTACTGACGAGGTGACTCCATCGACGTGTACGGATCTGTTCCACTATCCTCAACTGCCGCCGTAGTAGACACAGGTGTGTAGGACTACAGCTTGATAATGCCTGTCAAGGCGACCAACAAATGCAGCTGGCGCTCACGCACCGTCTCGCCAGGAAGGCTAATCATTGCCACCTGCTCGATAATGGAGTGAGGACCACCACTTGACTTTGTCATGTGTGTTGCTGCTCCGTCATGTGTACGGGAACCCGTAGTCTCTGGGAACATGGACGACTCCTCACGCTAAAGCAGGTCCTCAGGTAGCGCGGATGACATGGTGGAGTCCGCTGTGTTTGCTGCAGCACATGTCCCAGTGACATCTCAAGGAACTGCTGCTCTCAAGAATGTCTCAACATGGAAAAGTCAAGTCGGCCGACTCTGCTCATGCACTTCGACCGTTGTCGGGCTGGTGTGAGCCTCATGCACCAACGCCCTTGGAGGTCCCTATGGGACATCCAGATCTCCACGATACTCCTGTGCCACCGCCGGGCTGCTACCAGTCAGAGTCGCGAGTGGCACCGCCCACGTATGCGGGACGAACACTTCTCTTGATGCAACCTACTGCTACAGAACGTCTGGCTCCTCGCCTAGCGTAGATGTCAACCTCGATGACATGCACGTCTCAAGCACTACAACCTCCGCCAAACTGGTGTGAGCCTGTTGTACACACTCCCCCAAAAGTCCGGTACACCCATCTCGATGCGTACTAGACTCTTGTGCCACCGCTGGACCTCCACCTGTCGGAGCCGCAAGTGGCACCGCCCAGGGACGCCGTGCCTGCGCTCCTCATAATGTCACCTGTTGCTGTGGAAGATCTGGATCCAGCCCGGATGTGGAAGTTAAACTCGATGACAGGCAAGTCTCCACCATGAACGCCATGTCAGGATCATACTCTACGTCATGTGCTGTGACCGCATCATCTAAGTCTGCCTAAGTTGACGCTCGGGCACCACGGCCTTGTGCGAATGCGGACCCTATCACTACGGTCATAACAGGCAACACACGGTGACCACACCCCCCCCCTCGACAGGTACCACAGTGGAAGCCGAGGAGGTAGAGGATGTATCAAAACCGGCGCAAGTACGGCATGCAGAGCGCTGACGTCGATGTCGCGGAGACACACAACTAGGTAGACTGCATGAAGACATGTCATCGCAAGGTGACATTGTAGTCATAGCAGAGTGGAGGATCAAAAGGATGGTGGCATCCTGGGACTGGCTGACGGGTGGAGCTCAAGGGACACCATCAGATGAGGAAGCAAGAGAGGATGAATGAGATGAGAACAAGGAGGCCGTCGACGAACGAGTAGCAGAAGCACGCTCTGTGATGATGAGGTCACAAAGCAGCAGCACCATCTGCCTCAGGTCGTGGATATTGGCAAATATGGTCGCCAGAGGTCCAGCTAAGAGATCTACCAATGCAGGCAGATCCGCATGCTGTGGAGGACACATGCTCGGACGAGGCTGAAGCCAAGGTGGATGCCACTCGCGAGGGCACGGCCAGCAACGACGCCAACCATGACGTCCATCGCCATAGTAGTAGTAGGCGAACAAGCAGGGTGCCTACTCAAATGTCTGTGCACTCATTTTGTGTGCAAGACGATTGATAGGTGCCGAGGGCACCCACTCCCGGTGTTAAACACCAAGCCACGGGAGAGGATGAGACCTCTGGGTACTGTCACTCCCGGAGGTCACGGCATCGCGGTCAGCAAACGTGACCAGATGGAACGACCTGCACTACCACAGTATGCCCGGAGAATGGAGTCTAGCTAGCTGCAGCTCTTAATGCTGCTACCACTAATGGAGCAAAGATTTCTCCAGGAACGAAAGGGGTGGCGGCGACAGGTGTGGCTGCTACTCGAAGTGGTAGACAACCGAGCCCTCAGATATGCACAGACTCAAATCTGTCGTTGATCCTATGGAGTGAACTCCGCTCACCAATCCACGCGCCCCAGGGAGACGCCAGTCCACGACGCATCTCAAGTCGAAGATCGTCATAGACAACACAATCCATTGTTGGTTGGGATGGTGAAACTTCAAGTGCTGCTGCAACCACTGCTACTGCTGTTATGGAAACTGCTGTTGCTGTAGTGGTTGCTGCTCTTACAGGTGTCGGTTTGATACCGGACTATTTTATGGCCTCGCACAAGTGCTTTTTTGTGTGCCCTTAGCTCCCCTTTTTTTTGTTTGCCTTCACTGGCCGTCTCTTTTTTCCCTTTCTCTTGCTCTCCCTTCTCTTCGCCCCCAACCCCCACCTTTTTTTTTGTCAACCTCTTTTCTTTTTCTTTCCTCACCCCGGGTTTGCTCGTCACCCGGATCTGGAGTGCCCAGGTCAGGTTTTGGGGGGGGGGGGGAAATCGAGGGGACGATTCGAGGTCGGCCCCCCTCGCTCCTTGCTCGCTCGCTAGAAAAAAAGGGAGGAGCGAGTGAGCAAGTGAGTGGGAAGGGGGGGGGGTCCGCCCCTCATTCCGTCTGTCGGCCAACGGGGCCGACGGAGCCGACGGGCCCCTCCGAGGGGCCCCTCAGAAGGGGCTCAACAGGGCCCTCCGAGGGCCCCCTCGAGAGTGGAGGGGGAGCTCGAAGGGCCAACGGGCCCCCTCCGTGGGGCCCCTTTGTGGGGGCTGGAGGTGGTCCCTCTGAGGGGGAACCCTCGAAGGAGGGCTGTGAGGCCGTCTTGCACCAGGAGCTGTAATGGCGGGTGTAGCTGCTAATGTTGTTGCTGCTACTGCTACTGCTACACTGCACATCAGCAGCTTCTGCTGCTGCTTGCTGCTACCACCGCTTCTACTGCTACTGCGTCCGCTACTGTTGTTACTGCTACTACTCTGCGTAGCAGTAGTTGCTTCTCCTTGCTACTACAGTCACTACTGCTTGCTGTTGTTGTTGTTGCTGCTCTTACTGCACGCTGCTACTGCTGCCAATGCTACTACAAACTACAGTTACTGTTGCTGCTGCTGCAATGGCTGCTGTTGCTGCTGCTATGTGCTGCTACTATTTTTGTTGCTACTGTAGCGACTGATGCAGTGCTACAGCTGGTGTTGCTGCTGCTGCAGCGTGGCACAACGGCTGCCGCTATTGCTGCTACTGGTGCCTGTGCAAATGTTGTGAATGCTAGCGATGGTCGCTACTACTGCTGCTGCTGCCGCCACTGCCGCTGTTGCTGTGAGTGGTTGCGCTGTCGCCAGTACTCCTGCTCCGCGGCACTGCAGCTACGGCGGCTGCTATGTATGCTGTTGCTGCTATTGTTGTTGCCGCCGCCATCGCTAATGCGGCTGTGCGTGGCTCATCGCCCTTGTAGCAGTCACGTGTAATTGCTTTGCCCTCCCTCACGCTGCTGCCGGCATGGCGCCACGTGGTACGTACTATTTGCATTTTGCCCACTACTGCTGCTTTTGTTGCTCACGCACCCCCCTGTGCTCTGAGACCAAATTAGAAATAAATTAGGGCATGCAAGCCCATGCCAAAATGAACATGAGCCATGTGTGTGAGTGCAATGCAAAACGACAAAAATTTGGCTAAGTCTGGAATGCATCAAATGAAAGAACAAGGAGAGATTACAAATGAGCCCCTAGCGGGCTTTTGTAGGGGCGCCGGCAGCTAGCCACACCAGGCCCCGTCACCCCCGCTCAACCCAAACGAGTCAACAGGGAGAACACACTGCATACACCACAAGAACAACAAAGGTGGTCTCCTCGAGGCACCGGAATAGCTCTCTGAGTGCCCGGGTCTTGACCAACAAGAAAATACGAGCAGTACTAGAAAAACTCAAAATCAGCGTCCAGACATCCAAAATGGCTTTATGAACATCGAAAGCCCTACTACAACCATTGCGTTTCCTTGTCCCACCGGTACAGTCCACCGGGTGTGCAGGTTTTGACCCAACGAAAAACTCTCCTACTTCTCGACAAGCCCACAAGGCTGCCAGAACGCATCGACCGCGTCTCCGCAGTGCTGTCATAGGTGCTGGAGAATTCTCGGAATAGTCTGGAGGCCTGTCGTGTCATCACGGCCTCCTCTACCATATACCACCAATGTGGGTATATGGATAATCCATCCACGTCAGTCGTGACGGGTGGAAGCCGCACAAACAAACAAGTTGACATGGATGAGCCAATCGGATTACAATGCCAAATGATTCAACGGTTGTCACTTTGGCAAACACCGTGTCTGGCTATCACTCGCGTTGTCATCCACATGTGTGAATGACAACGCGAGTGATAGCGGTCACCATTGTTACACTGAGTGGAACATAGGTGGTTCACATAGATGAGGTGAGGGACAAAAGACAATTCGAGGACTTGCTTAGCGGATCCAACAAAATCCTTGGCCGACTTGGCCAAAACCACGGTGCTTGAGGGTCTCCGACCCTCAAGGCATCCCGTCTCACCGCCCACAATCCCAAATGACCTCGCTCGAGCCACGTGTATCCTGTGACCGGTCGGCGTGGCACTGCCATGCTATCCCTCTCCCCCACTAAGAGTGAGAGCCGCCTCGTCATCTCCGGTAATCCCAACGTGGGATTCGAGCCTTGGAGCTTTGATACCAACGTGACGGATTCGACGGAATCCTTGACCAACTAGGCCAAAACCGCGGTGCTTCATGGTCTCCGACCCTCAAGCCATCTCGTCTCACCGCCCACATTCCCAAGTGAACCTGCTCGAGCCACATGGCTCCTTCGACCGGTCGACGTGGCTCTGCCACGATACAATTTGGGACAAATACATAACTTATATTTAACAGTAAGGGTGCTTCAATGATAAGTGTCGAGTGAGTCCAACACATATATGTAATGCCAAGAATGAGAATGAGGTTGATATCGGGTCCTCGACCCTCAATTCTAGTGAAGCCTGTGATTGTTGGTGTACGGGCTTTGAGCTATCTGATTGTCATACAGTCTTGTATAGCAGGAGCTTCCTAGTTTGTGCTGATGGTTCTCCAGCAGCTACAGTACTCCTTTGACACAATTGGTGCATTCTAGCCGCTTGGTTCACCCATGCATGTTGATAGAGTTTTCTCAGTGGTCGAGACCCGGGCACTTCGTGGTCTGTGCCAGTGCTCCGGGAGACCCCATAGAGATTGACCGCACATTGTCTCTGACAGGTTGTAAAGTCTCTCTATGGTCGAGACCCAAGTACACAACGGTTTGTTCCAGTACCTTGGGAGACCCACTACTATTGATCAAGTCCTTGTTGACCTTTTTCCAGACATGTATAGTCTGCATGTTATTGAGACCAGAACGCCCAGTTACGTATTACGGCGTCTAGGGAGGCGTAGACTAGCCTAGCTAGACTAGCCAGTGATGCTAGTACCCTACTTAACTTGGATTTCATCGACTGAGCAGTTGCATAGTTTTTTCATTCAGTTTTTTCACGCTTTGTAATTAATTTGGGTATATCAATAATTCATTTTTTGGTTTAGGGCTTACACCTTGAATTCACCGTCAAGTCCTGTTCAATATCGCTTTCGTCGAGTCAACAGAGCCCACAATTCCGTTCAAGAACTTAAATGGCGCCCTCCATTATAGGCTCGGCAGTGTAGGCTCGGCGCCAGCTTCGACGACCCTAACGTACTAGCGGCTCGTCCGACGCATGTGTTGGCTACTCCATGCACGTCATATCTACGCTGTCAACCTCACCCTCAGTAGTCAGTAGTGTTCACCACACGTTGCGAATTTTGCATGCGTGGGAGCCGAACAGGTGATACGTGTGGTAAAAAAACATAGGCAACGAAGACGCACTCCATGGAATTCTAAAAACAAAAAAAGTGAAGTTCATCCATGATTTCACCAAACAAAGTTCTGAAATAAATTATGCAATTTTTTAAAATTCGACGAACCACCATTTTCGTCGGATTTCACACACGGAAAAAAGGTTAATATCACAATCCAAGTTAAGTAGGGTATGTCGCCGTAACGTCTGGATGTGTTTAGGGTAAATTGGATATTTTCTCGTCGGTCAAGACCCGGGCACATAGTTGACTGTTCCGGTGCCTCGGGAGAACTCTCGTGTGTGGCTTTATCTTCTGTGACACGTGTATTCCCCGTCCATGCCTTTTGGTGAGACGGGGATGACGGGGCCTGGTGGGCGAGCCGCTAGTCCCCAATACATAAGCTCTCTACAGGGCTCGTTTTACCTCCCTTATTGATTCTTGATTCATTCGTTCCATACTTAGCCGAATCTTGGCGTTGTGTTTCTCCTGCTCACCACCAGAGCTCATGTCTCTTCAAGCATGGGCCTGCAATCTCTTGACTCATTTTAGTAGTGAGCTCATGTCGTGAGTGGCTGCTCCGAGAAGCTCCACCGACAAATCGGGGGGCTTCGAGAATATCGAGGCAGTCTGATATGAAAGTCTAATGCCATTGAGAAGTCGACCGAATAATATCGTAACACCGATGTAGAATAGCACACTTCAGTCAAGTTGTCTAGAAGGTGGTCGAAGTTGTCAGAAACTTCTTAAACGGAACACCGAAGGTTGGGCAATTGGGCAAAATGCCCTCAGCCAAACAGCATAAAAATCCGTTAGTCCTTCCACAGCAGGCCACGAATCTAATGACAGAAGTGCGCACTTGCGGAGTTTACCGAGTCGTGTAGGCCAGGGATATAACACTTCCTCCTCCATTAGCCGCGATGTCCCGACACGTCAGCCGACATAGACCACTGACGACGGTAATACCGTATTGCCACATCATTTCATTGCCAAAAATAATGTTGGGGTTGTGCAAAAAGTCCGTTGCCACATTTATTTATCACTTTGCACTTTAATTGAGCAAAATTGGGTTCAAGAGTAACATTCATTTTGTTGTCATCTGTGGTCTTGGAGAGTTATTTTCTCGTGTGCGCTTTCACTATACTCATTCGAAGTGGCGGACGTTTGAAATCTTGCAGTTCAAATGTGTGTACTTGCAAAGTAGGGGTGTCTTCATGCACAAAAGTATTTGTTGGCGCGATCGATAGTAGTTCATTATCAGTCAAGGCGGTGGCGAGTTGATGTACCACCCTCGTTTCATGTTGTACTCCATGCAACAGTCAAGCAGTTTGCTCGACCCCAAGCCACCATGTCGCTCCTCACCAACTTCTTCTCATGCGTGACTAGCAATGAGCATCAGGAGAACGTCGCACGTGCACTCACGGGTCCGAAGCCAGTTACCAAAGCACGGCGTGGTCCAGGCCGTCCGCGTAAGAATGTAGTGCTTCCACTGTCCGTTATACCCTCAGTTGCCACAGTGTGCGTCGCCACTGAGAAGTCAACGGAGCACGTGTCCACAGACACGTCCATCCACAGGAGGCTCCCTTGCAAGAGAGCAAGCGTTGTCTTCTCCGCCGACAAAGAGGAAGACCCCGTCCGCAACGTTGAGCCTGTCTGCGCCACCAAAGATGAGGTCGAGGACGTGCACGCGGCCCTCGCGGATGACATCGATGCCACCGTTGTTGCAATGGTTTCTGCGGATGACCGTCATGCAACAGTGGAGGCAAAAAAGAGGATTTTGAATGCGCTCCTTGAGGAACTGGAGAAATAGGAAGAAGAAGGCGAAAAAGCTTAAGCAGAAGTAGACTCGGCAACATATCCACCCCTCATCCCTCGTCGGATCCCTTGTGTCATCGTCAACGTCATCGGCATCCAGCACCTCCAAACGTGGGTCCTCCATGGACTGGTTTGGACTCAGCTATGTACCCACCATTGACGCAGTGGTGCAACATCATGAAGGCTCCATCCATGGCGCCATCGCCTACCTGTGTCATGTGTACCGCACCCCTAACAGCGGCTCGGTCTATGACAATCTGGCGTACAACACTGTGAAAGGCTGGTATAAGGCGTGCATGACAAAGCTCAAGCCACGCTATGGTGGTGCGTTTGTGGGGGGTGGTGACAAGCTTAAAGAGGTTGCCGCGTTGACAACTCTGCGCGTGCAGGGAAGTTGTGGAAGGAAGTCGTACTTCCACGACCATCCAGCGCTCAAGGGGGAAGTCCTGCGTGCACTGGAGGGCGTGCGAGAGAAGGGCATGCCACTCTGCTCCGCGACCATCAAGGACAAGGTGCATGCCATCATGACAGAACGCGGGGTTTAGGAGCTTGGCGGGAAGCCGGCGTCTAATATTTTCTTGCACAGCTAGTACACGACGTTTGTGAGCGATGAACTATAGTGGTCATGGCACTGCGGGACCACAACTATGCAGAAGTTGCCCACGGACCGGGAGCTCCGCGCGCTCTCCATGCATCGACGTGCCGTCTTCTACATCAGGCTCTACAAAATTCCTTCCTACCTCGTTGTCAACGCAGACCACATGGGAGTTCATCCTCTGCCTGCACCACATCATATGCACCCAAGGGCAGCGAGGAAGTCAAGGTCTATGGCAAAGAAGATAATCGAAAAGAGGTGTAGTCTATTAATGTCTATACACATGTGGATCTATGTATAAGCTTACTTGTGTTCTCATGGTAGTTTCTTGGGGATTTCTTAGTATTAGGATGGGGGGGAGGAGGAGGAGGGAAAAGTGTATTAGGCAAGTGCATGTGCTAGTGTATCGATGTATGGATGGGAAGTGTATCATATTCATACACATGTGTATTGTGTAATTGGATGTCTCCCTTGGTGTGAGTGAGCACTGACATGGAGGGGAGGGGGAGGGGGAGGAGGGAAAAGTGCATGGGGTAATGTATCACTGTCCGAGTGGTAAGTGTATCTGTAGCGTGGCAGTGCCACACCGACCGGTCGAAGGAGCCACATGGCTCAAGCGGGGTCACCTGGGACTGTGGGCGGTGAGACGGGATGGCTTGAGGGTCGGAGACCCTCAAGCATCGCGGTTTTGGCCTAGTCGGCCAAGGATTTTGTCTAATCCATTACATTGGTATCAGAGCTCCAGGGCTCGAATCCCACGTCGGGATTACCAGAGATGCCGAGGCGGCTCTCACTCCTAGTGGGGGGGATTGTAGCGTGGCAATGCCACGCCGACCGGTTGAAGGAGCCACGTGGCTCGAGCGGGGTCACCTGGGACTGTGGGCAGTGAGACGGGATGGCTTGAGGGTCGGAGACCCTCAAGCACGGCGGTTTTGTCCTAGTCGGCCAAGGATTCTGTCAAATCCATTACAGTATCATATTCATACACATGTGTATTTTGTAGTTGGATATATCCCTTGGTGTGAGTGATCACTGATAGGGAGGGGGAGGGGAGGGGGAGAAGAGGGAAAAGCCTATGGGGCAAGTGTATGGAGAAGTGTATCACCGTCCAGGTGGTAAGTAAATCATAATCATACACATGTGTATTGTGTAGTTGGATGTCTTCCTTGGTGTGAGTGATCACTGGTAGGGGAGGGAGGGGGAGGAGGGAAAAGTGCATGGGGCAAGTGTATGAGGTAGTGTATCACTGTCCGGGTCGTAAGTGTATCATATTCATACACATGTATATTGTGTTGTTGGATGTCTTCCTTGGCGTAAGTGATCACTGATAGGGAAGGAAGAGGGGGGGAGAAGAGGGAAGAGTTTATGGGACAAGTGTATGGGGTAGTGTATAAATGCTCGGGTTATAAGTGCAACATATTCATAAACATGTGTATTGTGTAGTTTTATGTCCTGCACGCACGTTTCTCTGTCCACTGAGCCTGCTGGTGTTGAAGATATATTCACAAGCATAAAAATTTTTCAATACTTCACTAGAATATGTCTTTACTACACAATAAACTCACCTCATACACTTTTCTCCTCCCCCCTCCACCTCCCCCGATTCGCATGTCCCTTTTCCTCTGTTTCAATTGGTTCATATTCAGTAGCTAGTAAATGTTGTAATGCTCTCTCTCTCTCTCTCTCTCTCTCTCTCTCTTGCTCTCTCTCTCTCTCTCTCTCTATCTCTCTCTCTCTCTCTCTCTCTCTCTCTCTCTC
>SZWC01014874.1:25999-44562 GCA_023375785.1 Penium margaritaceum
CCCTTAATCCTCCTCCTCCTCCCCCTCCGCCTCCCGACCAATTCCCCCTCCTCTTCCCCCTCCTCTGCTCATCCACCTCCGCTGCCACCGCCACCGCCGCAGCGGCACAGCCTCCGATCATCCTTTCCTTTCTTCCCATTACTCTTCCTAGATCCAACTCCTCGTGTTTCGAAGACTCCACCCTCCCTCCTCCGTATCCCCCGCGTCCCCCAACGTCTCTCTCTCCTCTTTCCTGCCAACCTGCGATCTCCACCAGAAGCCGATGAGTCCGAAGGACCGGAGACGCCATTGCCGTACGCGGATCCGTCACCCGATCTCAGATCTGCATCCGCCCCCGAGGCCGAACCCCCGCCCGCACCGGCCGCACCGTTGCTGTCGCTGGCGCCGTTGCCCTCCTCTAGCCTCACGTCCTCGAACTCGCCTTCCCCCGAGCCCTGCTGGCTGGCCATTTTTCTTCTACTACTGCCGCCTCTGCCGCGGCTGCTGCTGCTGCAGACGCCCCACTCTGGAACGCCGATCGCCCGCCGCGACGAGACCGCGTAGGCACCAGATCTTCCGCTGTGCACGGAGGCGTGGGACACCACTCGGTTGGGGTCTACCTGGCCATGCTGCAGCTTGCTATATCGGGTAGGGAAAATTCCGTACAAACCCAGCATTCTGATTGGGTGAAAGAACTCGGATACCCGCACCGCGCGCACTATTTAGTTGGCCTGCCCACGTGTTGAAGATTTGACACGGCATATCCTATGCACTAAAACAAAGGATCGGGATACCCATGAATGTAATGTCTTCTCACGCCGTACCCGGACGTCTAAATTAGCAACGGCATATGGGCATGCTGCTCCTTTTCTAAAACAGTGGGTATGTCGTGTATAAAATTCATTTTTGGATTGCATTATTCAAATCATGTACGGTTTATTCGTGCATCGTGACTTCATCTTTATGAAGAATTGCACAGGTTGGAGTCTTGGACTGGCGCCATCGAGTTCTAACATACTTGATTGTGTAAAAATGTCATTCAGATGTTTGTGGTGTACGATTTGACTATCATTTTAAAGGGGATAATCGTATTTTTGTACGAGTACGACAAAACGACGCGTACTTGTCGTCAGTGTTCCATAGCAGGGTCGTGTTCAGCTGAGCGCGAATAGCACTCTAGTTTGTGTAAGGGTATGCCGTTCCTAAAGCGCCAGACGCTGGATACGCAATGCCAACCTTAACGTGGTCAGGGTATGTCGTTCCAAAATGTGGGATGTACAGCTTAGTGTGTGTGTGGGAGAGAGGGTGAGACACGGATACATGGAACACCAAGAGAGGGGTGACGCCATGGATCGGGTTTTGCTCAAGAGAAAAGAACGAGTCACGAGTCACAGATCAGTCACGCACTGCAGAGGGGTTAGGTATAGCGAGCAGCGGGCAGCGGGGTGACGAGCGCGCGAACGACGAGCCTTTCCTCGCTCGCACCCACGCCAAGTGAGATCTGAACCTGGATCTCAACCACGCATTCATCGGCACGCATGCAACCTGTCAAACCCAAACATGCACCCTAATCGCACTAGGAATCCCAGTGTCAATGATGAATCGCGTTATGGAGGCACATGCTAGAGGTCACTCTGACGCAAGCCTCGTGGGTGTGGCTCTGGGTGGTCTTCATGTGCATGATCACGAGCCAGCACCACACGAGCGGTGATGTCAGCGCCAGTGCCACACCAACATCAACCACCTACGTCAGTGTGGTGAGTGTGCAGCGAGGCCAGAAGTCACAACGGATCTGTGGGACACAAACCAACAACCCACCATGACCCACAGTTAACGCACACCGACATGAACTCACAAGCACGAACGCATGTCACAAGGAGTGACACAAGACTGTACATGCACTAGGAACAATCATTTACCCAGGATCACCATGTGGACACAACAGCCCAACAGCATGAACAGCTGCCTTGAAGACGCTACAGCTGAGTGCCTTTGTCAGGAAATCAGCTTGCTGCTGTCGTGTATCGACAGCAGCAAGCTATCGACCTAGATGACCCGGACATCACATGTAGCAATACGCTCACGCACAAAATGATGCTCAACATTGATGTCCTTCGTGCGTGTGTGATGCATGCCATCATGTTCAGCGATTGCCTTGGTACTTTGGTTACCACAGCGCAATGTGATGCGGCGAATGGGGACGCACAGTTGCTGTAGCAAGAGACATAGCCACACACCCTTGCAAGTGCCTACACCTAGAGCAACATACTCAGCATCATTGGAGCTGCGTGCCACGTAGCCATGCTTACCACTCTTCCACGACACAGCGGTCCCTCAAACGAGAAAGACATAACCGGTACGACTACTTGCAACAGCGTCATGTGCCCAACCGTTGTCAGTATATCCATCCATGACAGCTGATGGTTGTGCACAATAGCACAGACTGGTGCGCGCAGTGGAGAGAGCATACCTGACAACACACAGTGCACTCTCCATGTCTTGGGCTCGAGGAGCCTGAAAGAACTGGGTGAGGAAGTCCACTGAGAATGTGACATCTGCCCTGGTTGTGGTCGCCAGGTACACCAGTGACTCGATGACACGAAGATATCCCGTCACATTGACTGTCTCCCCTAGCTTAGACACATCCAGTGTCTTCAGCAGCCTCTGACTCACTGGGAGCATGGGCGTAGACGTAGAGACTCCAGTAGCAAGGCGAAGCGCTCCCCCTGGCTGCGGACGTATGCAGCTCGGTGAACATGGAGTGTCCGATGAGAACGATTGTGCTCAAGCTCCATGTCCAAGAAGACACGTGCAGGTCCCAAGTCTTTCACTTTGTACGTAGGCTGCAAGAGCGTCTTTACCGCCTTGACAACAGCCTGACTAGTCGACACTATCAACAGGTCTCCACGTAGACAAGAATAGCGACGAATGGGGCAGAGGGGGGACTGACAAAGAGTGCAGGATCCACCATACTACGTCTGTAACCGCCTTTCTCAAGAGTGGACGTGATCTCTTGGTTCTAGCACCGAGGCAACTGCTTCAGGCCATAGAAAGCCTTCCGCAGCCGCCAGACTCAGTCAGTAACGTAAAAAAATCCGGGGGGTTGGACCATGTACATCTCCTCATCCAGCTGCCCGTGGAAGAACGTGTTATTCACATCCATGTGCTCCAACTCCCAGCCATGATGAGCAACGAGACTCAACAGTGCTCTGGCAGTGGTATACTGCCCGACGGGTACAAACATCTTGTCGAAATCGACGCCGAGGACCTAGGAGAACCCCTTTGACGTGAGTCGTGCCTTGTATCTGTCGAGTGCACCGTTGGACTTGTACTTGCGCCAAAAGATCCAACGAGCATCAATGGCTTTGCGTCCAGGTGGTACATCGACAAGCTCATAGACCGCATGCTCTTCAAGGGCGTTGAGCTCGTCACGCATGGCAGCCTCCCACTGCTGGGCGTCGGAGGCCATGCGTGCTTGATGCACCGTGGTCAGCTCAGGCGACAAGGAAGTGGTGGCCGACATGGCGTGACAATCGGCAATGGTACGCAAGACAACAGCTTCCAAGGCCCGCTCATGCTCTGAGGCATAGAGCATAAAGCCGAGGGCGGAACTAGGATGGACGATCCTAGTAGCCAGGCCCTATGCGTCCATGCCAATGGGGAGAGCAGGCATGTGGGTAGGCTGCGACGAAGGAGGGCATGTCGAGGTCTTGGAGGTGCTACAGCGGTTGAGGAGGACACAAGGACGCCCACCCCGGACGAATGGAGAGACAGGAGCAGAGCCCGTGGGGACTTGCGGCGGCGGGTCAAACACCCGGATGGGAGAGGCCGCCGGTGAGGCGACATTGCGAGGTGTGACCGGGCTGGACGAGACTGTGGGAGTTGAGGCAGACTGGACAGAGTCGGTGACCGGAAAGGATGGTACGTCAGAGGAGCTGGATGAGACGTTAGAGGACGAAAATGCTGAGAAGGTAGGGACAGGCACGGACGACGAGGACTGAGATAGGGTGAGAGCTGTAGTGCGGCAACAGGGACTGTTGGACCAACAAGGTCGTCTTCCCTCCTCAGCCAAGAGAGAGGGAAGAGGGAGGAGTCAAGAGACAGGCGACTGAGTTCCCGGAGGAAGACTGACTCAAAGAACAGAGCATCGCGAGACTTAACGACACGCTAGTGGACAGGGTCCCAGAACCGCCAGGTTTTGGACTGTACAGAGACCCTGAGAAAGGGGCAATGACGACCGCGAGGGGACAGTTTCCCGTCACGAAGGTCCTCTGGAAGTTAGACAGAAGCAATACAACCCTGGACCCTAGCCAGACAAAGATCAACTTTATGACCATGCCAGTGCTCAAAGGGGGTGACAGTGCAGGACAAGGGGTGGTGGGGAACGCGGATCTATAACCACATCATGTAGCACATCACCTTGAATGCAAAGAGCGGAGGTAGACCGGATTCAAAATGAAGCGTGCAACACTGTTGGCAAGCGTCCGGTTCTAACGCTCAGAGACACCATTTTTTTGGGGTGTGTATGGAGTGGAAGTGTGCAGACACACCCCACAAGACCCGAGAAGGTGGGCCGTAGGCCCAAAGAATTCACCGCCACGGTCTCTCTGGAAGACAAACAACGACCGTTGACATGCACGCTCATCCTGAACAAGCCACGACTCAATGATGGAATAAACATTGCTCTTTTGTCAAAGAGTGAAGACCCAACGAAAGTGAGAAAATTCATTGACTAGGCACAAGACATAACGACCAACATAATCAAGGAGGTCATGAGGCAGTGGCCCCATAAAATCTACATGAATTCAATCAAGGGGATGTGTGGAGTGAGATTCAGAAGGACAGAAAGGAGAGCGATGCATTTTCCCCTACACGCATTAAAGACAATCAGTAGGGCAAGGGGCAGGGAAGGCAGAGGGCGAGAGGCCAAGAGCAAGTTGGAAACGAAGCATGATTTGAATGGCATCTGAGTGGACATGACCAAGTCGACGATGCAAGAGACGGACAAGGTCAGGAGCCAAAGTGGGTGTAACGTGAACAAGAGAAACACTAACGGTAGGAGTAGAGTGGACATGCCAGGGAGCACTATAGAGTGCTATAGTTTGCCAAACTTCATGCCACGGAGAACAGCACGTGGAGAGGAACGAAGACAGACAGTGCCAACACCACAACTAATAGTGAAGTCCATACCTTGATCATCCAGGGACGGTACAGACAGCAGGTTGAGTTCCAGTGAAGGCACGTACAGAACATCAGGCAGGTACAGGGCACCACTGGGTCCAACAAAGCGCAAGACGCCCACACCCTGAACCGGCAGCTACTGACCAGACCCAGTACGAACAAATCATACATAATAGACTGGAACCAATGAGACAAACGATGAACGCACGGACGTCATGTGGTTGGTCGCACCGGAGTCAAGGACCCACAGGCCACTGGACTTACGCACAGGGGGCATGACATTGGACGTCGCAACAGTGCCAATAGAGGCAGACGAGACACAAAGAGAGAGAGAGAGAGAGAGAGACAACAAGGGAGGAAGTCAGACTACCAATGCTCAATCCACGGGACAGACGTACACAAGGCACCAAGGACGTGACCGGGAGGATCCCCACAAAGGACACAGTCAGTTTTTCACATAAGACCTCTGGCCAATGGTGTAACACCCTCACCTCCCTGGTCGTGAAGCCAGAGAAGCTGAAGGAGAGACGGCTCCAGGTTGCGCTCCCGATCACCATGATCACCATGGTGATCGGGACGCCGGCGGAGCTGGAGTAGACGCACCGGTGGATGGAGGGAACCAGGGTGGAGCCGTGTAGGCAGATGACGAGGGACCATCATACGCAGGGGCACCGTGGGGAGATGGACAACTCCAGGGGTAGGGGCCAGGCGGCGGAGGGGAAGGCACACCAGAGGTGGCATGAGCCTGAGCTGAGAGTGGAGTGAAGGCGCGCGATGGAACACTGGAGCCAAAGGGCGTGAGTGAAGAGGAGGAGCCAGAGGTGCGAGCCCAGTGAGCGTGCATGGCCTGGCCAAGGAGGAGATCATGCGGAGGAGCTGGGCAAGTACGAGCGGCGTGATCAGAAGAGCCACAATTCCAATAGACGACCACGCCCAGAACACGCAAGGAAGCGACAGCATCCTTGTTCTTTCCCTTGCCCTTGCCCTTCCCCTTGCTCTTCTTACGATCCTGGGAAGCGAGGACAAAGGCAGTAGAAGACGAGGCAGAAGAGGCAGAGGCAAGGGAATATGTAGAAGTAGATGAGGGTGCAAGAGTAGTGGTGAGCGCAGCAACACCCGTGACAGCAGAGCAACGGAGACGCTTGTTTTGCATACTAGTCCACCAAGCAGCAAGGCACTCAGACGTGAAGTCCTAAAGGGTACCAACTCCAGGCGAAAACCTTTGAGGAATCGGCTACAAGGTGAGGCGTTGCAGCTCATCAGCGTTGATGTCGCAAAGAGGGTCGAACAACTCAGGAATGAGGCTGTTGACCATGGTCAAGACGACGGAGAGCTGGCTAGGCGTTATGTTGCCAAGCTCACAAGGGAGCTTGAGACCCCGAGCCCAATAGGCATTGGCGGTCTCATCAGTATGGAACTGGACCGTAAGCGTGCTCTGGGCAGCTTGGCCAGTGTCAGTGGTACGGCGATGCAGCATTGCGTATGCACCAATGGGGTCAGCAAGGCGCTGGGCAGTAGGTTCAACATTGAAGGTGTCTACATCATCATTCAGTGATCCAGGGCAGTGGCGATGAGAGCGCGGACAGCGTGGGCGGACTCAGAGGCAGTAGGTATAAAGGGAGAGAATTCTGAAGAATAGTACTCCCACATTTGTACCGCTGAAGTGCACATCCCAGGAAGAGAAGGCAAGACCAAGAGTAAGGGCAGGTGGTTGAGAGAAGAAGTCATGTTGGCGCGATGTAGGAGAGGAGAGGGCAGCAGCAGAAGTGCCAAAGTGTGTAGCAGCAGAGGTGCTAGAGCCAAACTGCATGGAGAATGCATTAGCATTGGCGCCAACATGTGAGATAGCAGACACAGTGGGCAAGCGATGCAACACCATAGCCGCGACCTCATCTGCGAATGCGGCACGGCTGTCCTTTGTGAGCTTAAGGTGATCTTCAGCCTCCTGCTGAACCTCGCGAGCGAGGGCAGGCTGACGTTGAAGGGACACAATGACTGACTCGTCGTCACCAGGCGTGGTGGCGACAGTGGGGCTCTGCCGGACACATTTTGGCAGGGTTTTCCCAGTCCTAGTGGGCGTGGAGAAAACTGGGTCTCTTGGACGAGTGGAGAGAGAGCTACAAGACAGCCCACCCCGAGTCAGACAATGCAAGCCATCGTAAGACAGAAAACAACAGAGAACAGACAAGCATTGCAAAGAGAAAGGGGCAGGTCAAGATAACCAGGAGGGCGATGGGTTGCGAAGGAACCCAAGGAGAGGAGAAACAGCAGTTGTAGTGGTAGAGGAGAGGACATTAACTATTGACGCAGCAAGAACCACTGGGGAAAGAGCCCCGGTGACGAAGGCTGCTCCTAGGGTGGTGAATGCGGCTCCGATGGAGATGGCCGCTATGACGAGATTGGATGGTGCAAATGAAGCCGATGTGGAGGCGGTGATAGGTGCTTCTATAGAGGTACTGATGGAGGATACATGTGTTGTAATAGTAGATATAGTAGATGTAGTTACGGATGCGACGGCAGACGCTGCAGCAGAGACTTGCGTGCCTATGTTTGTGGCTGTAGCAGCAATGGGACCAACAACGACGGTTGCCTCAGTGTTGGCCTCCACTACGCGCCCAGCAGATGTAGCAGTAGGTGCACGCACAGCTCTAGCAGCTGTTGCAAAGGTGTACGCCGCAGCTGCAGCAACGTCTATGAAAACAAGCGATGTGTGCGTCAGCGTGCTCAGAAGACCAACCGTGTCCTATGTAAACGATGTGGATAGCTGGACAATGATGCCCAGCTTTGTAGGGTCATGCAACTGTGGGTCCCCCGGGGAGAAACGGGAGAGAGGCGCATACCAAACATTGGCGACTTGCACGTGTAGACGGTGCTGAGGCAGTCTTAGGCAACCGGTTTCCGCTCATCCCTGTACGACGACGTCGATGACGATGTTTTGGCCTCCCCTTGTAATATGCTCCAAGGGTCAGCGGAACAGGGATGTCACGCTGCGCCCGCATGTCTGTCGAAGCACCACCGCAGCGATCTCCGCCCCTGCTGTTGCTAGAGTCGTTGCTGCAGTTGTACCTGTATATGCTACGGTCAGTTGGGATGCGGCTTCAACCAAAGTCACTACAATTCTGCCACTTCCAAGACCGCAATTGCTGTGGCTAGCACTGCTGATGTAGGTGCTACCGACGGTGTTATCGCTGTTGCTAGATCTGAGGGTGCAGCGGCGGGGTTGTCAATGCTACAGCGACACTGGCAGCGGACGTCAATGCAGCCACAGTGAGAGATATGGCTATGTGAGCCTTGACTGTAGGGACACTCTTGCGGACAATGCATTACAGTCGTTGTCATTGCAGCTGTCTACGCTGCGGTGATTGGTGCAGGGTGCGGCAGACTGTGGCTATCACTGCAACCCCGAGGCTAGTGCCGCTACAGCTACTGCCATTGCCATAGCTGCGGCGGTTGGATGCGTCCGGCTGGGTGTGGCTGCACCGGTAATCCTACGGGGACGCCCGTTGCCACTGCTCTTGCTACTGACGCTACTACTGTGCCGGTTGGTGGCAAGTGCGGCTGTAGTTAGCCGCAAGATGCAGCCTTGTAGCCACTGATGCAGTGGCTTCTGCGGCTGTTCCCGTTGGCATTACGTAGTTGCTGATGCGCTCTTGATGGGGCGGATGACGTAGCAGGTAGTAGTAGACTACTGGCACGGACTGGCGCAGAATGCGCTAGTGCTAGCTGCCGCACTGAAGAGGTGGTTGCAAAGAAGGGTGTCGTAGTGCTCGTGAGAAGGAAAGGAACACAGGTGAGTGTTGGCTGTCAGATTACAACCTGTGACAAGGACAGGCGGCGGAAGCGTAGGAGCGGTGGCAAACTGTAGCTCCACGACCAGGATTTCTCTCTCACTCACGAGCATGGCTCCTTCCCTCACAATGCTCTGATACCAGTGGGACATAGAGCTTAGTGCATGTGAGAGATAGAGGGCGAGACACAGATACATGGAACACCAAGAGAGGAATGACGCCATGGATCAAGTTTTGCTCAAGAGAAAATAACAAGTCACGAGTCACAGATCAGTCAAACGCTGCAGAGGGGTTAGGTACAGCGAGCAGCGGCCAGCGGGGTGACGAGCAGGCGGAAGGCGAGCCCATCCTCGCTCGCACCCACGCCAAGTGAGATCTGAACCTGGATCTCAACCATGTGATAACCTGCACGCATGCAACATGTCAAACCCGGAAAAAAAAAACCGGACATGCACCCTAGTCACACGAGGAATCCCAGTGTCAATGATAAATCAGGTTATGGAGGCACATGTTAGAGGTCACTCTGACACAAGCCCTGTGAGCGTGGCTCTAGGTGGTCTTCATGTGCATGATCACAAGCCGGTAACACACAAGCGGTGACGTCACCGCCAGTGTCACTCCAGCATCAATCACCTGCGTCAGTGCGGTGAGTGTGGAGCGAGGCCACAGGTCACATCGGATCTGTGGGACACAAACCAACACAAAATGAGTAGGTGCGGGCATGACAGCTCTGAATTTGGAAATGGTGGGTATCTCGTCTGTCCGTCCATTATGATTTTGCATCAAAACTCATCCTCTTCCTCGACAGATAGACCAAGAACAAACACTACTTCCTACCAAATCATCCGAGTCCAGTTCCACAATATTATGCCGGGGGAACGTAGTGTTATGCCGAGCAAAACATAGGTTGTTCACACGGATGAGGTGCGGGACAAGAGACAATTCAAGTGTTTAGGACAAATGGATGATTTGTGTTTAAGCAGTAAGTGTACTTTGATGACAAGAGACGAGGGCGTCGAGCGCATACATACAACGTCCAGAATGAGAATGAGGCATAAGTCAAATCATCGGCATTCGAGCCGAGCTATGTGTGCACGGTCACGCAATGAGTGATGGATTTGATAAGCTCAATCCAGAAGTCAGGGGGCGTCAAGAATGTCGCGGAGCTTCTTTCTAGACGTCCAGTGTCGTTGAGAAGTCGACCAAACAATATCGAATAGGCTCTCAAATTCAACAAATACATTCATAGTTTTTTTTGTACCATATGAATTTGACGGTAGCACAAAACTCGATAAAATCCATTGAGAGGAGAACCCATTAATGTCGAAATCAAGAATCAGTAGGGTATGTGATTGGTCACTCCGTCCCATGAACACCACTCTGTCTTTGTTGCATGTGTTGTGTACATCAAGGTGTTGGTGAGCATCTCACCCACACCCAACTAGCTCGTTGTCTTAATGGGGCTTCCTTTTCTAAGCTGCCCAACAACCAATCACTCTGGTGCTTCCTAGGGAAGATGCGTCGTAGCACCTATCCCTTGTCTGACTCAAGTGCTACGGTGTCGTCGGCTAGTCGACACTAGAATGTTAAGTCCTCTCCCATGCGAGTTTAGGATAAGGTTGTGGTATTGTACGTAGCGGGTTCTAAAACCTTGTCAAACAAGCGATGTTTCCCCAGACGCATGGTCGAGCGGGAGTTGGAGAGTTGTGTTAGACTCCCCGTATCTTCTGCTTGACCCATGGTGGATAACATCTTTGGGACATGGAGTGGTACTTCGATGAGCATGGTGTCCATCACAGGTACATTGTACCTGCTACCCCAATAGAATGGCATGTCATGCGAGTAGAGCCATGCCATGGAGGATATGGTTTTGATTATGCAAGTTGAGGACGGTCATCCAAAGTTGTAGATTTTAAGGGAATTTGGTCTGGACCCGAATCATGCGTGGGCCTCTCCCGGGTCATGAAACTCAGAAAAATATATGGTTCAGACATTGCACCGACGTAAGCCTCCCTCGTTTCACGGGCTCTTTTCCCTTTGCCAGGTTTACCCCATAGAAGGAGGCCTCCAAGCATTTATGACGAGTGACTTACTTGGTGTTGCGCATCACGTATAAACATGGGACTTTGGCAATATGAACATTGATTGTTCACTGTGTCGCACATTGTATTATTTTTTAAGTAAATCGTACGTTATTGAGGGGAACTAGTGAACCCTTGTAGTAGCATTTTGTGTGGGATACCACGCTAGTACTGAAAGGGTGAAAACACGCCTACGGAGGTAGCTTGTATTATATATAATTATGTTGCCTGGTTTTGCGTTTGTGTTAAAATGACCATCTTCCCTTCTTGCTTCTTTTTTATTTTGGATAAGTCATGTGGTCGAAACTTACTACGGACAATTCCAAGCGATCTCTTTGAATGATGAGGGCGTTTGTTGACTTTGCGTAGTTTTAGGTTAACCTACGTTTGCCGCTACCTGGGTGGAACGCACACTGAGGGTCAAATATGTGAGAAGACACATGCTTTTGTTACACAGGGCTACACTAATACGAGGATGTTGAAGAAGTCATCCACGTACCCATTCACTATTGGGTTGCAGAAGGTCACCATGTCATTCGCCACACGATCCTAGAAGTTGCACTGTCCTGCATTTGGCCACCCTACAGCTACCCGTGCACGTCTCGCAAGCATAGGATTGTTAACAAGTCTCAGCCATGCATCAAGCAACCACCCAGCAGTATATGTTTTTGATAGCTTCACGCCCAAGTCAAAAGTTGCATGGTCGAGGAGGGTATTTTTCCATGAATGACGAATGCACCTCCTTCAGCTTGTCCTCAAGGGGCTTTTGGAGGCCCACGTCACACAACTTAATCTAGCTGTTACAACCATCGGGGACCAGCATGCTCACCCACGCTTCGAAGGTGCCCGATACATGTGGCTTCCACATATCCAAGCCGACGATGGTATGTGTGCGTGGGTCCAACTTAAAATGTCACACATGGGAAACAAATGTCGATGTCCAAGCAACAGATCTTGACTATCATGGTCCTCTTCGGTCTTGTCACTGAGGTGTGAGTCAACATCATAGAAGATTTCACAAGGCCCGCTAATGTAGTTTTGTTAGCCATTCACGAGCCTCCAGGACTCACCAAACCGCAACATATAGGTCACTTTGACGTGTCAGACGTGCTAATCTTGGGTTTTGAGCGAAATTCACCTTTCACATGCCATAACGGCTTGCTTTGCTACATGATTCAAGCGACCGATGTGTGTCAAAACCACCAATCACCAAAACAAGGAACGTACATTCCACACTAATA
The DNA here is from genome assembly GCA_023375785.1 of Penium margaritaceum. Classification (NCBI taxonomy): domain Eukaryota; kingdom Viridiplantae; phylum Streptophyta; class Zygnematophyceae; order Desmidiales; family Peniaceae; genus Penium; species Penium margaritaceum. The sequence continues at coordinate 38,270 of SZWC01014874.1, forward strand.
ACTCCGTGTATAAAACCCGTGTACGAAGATGTAGCTCACAATACTTTTATATATTGAAAAAAAACATCAATATGGTTTTTTCATTTGTTTTGTCTGGTTCAAGAATCTATATTTGGTGTCTCGGACAGTGCTGAGTTGGATATTCGTGCACACATTTGTGGCCAAAAACGTTGTTGGGCCTGTTTAAGGAAAACTGACCTACTACGTGCGTCACCCGCCAAGAGTCGCTACAGTTACTTCAACCATGAGCATTTCTGTCGGCATTCCTCTCAATACATTAAATTATTCGGGGCTTATGAAATAATGCGTATCTCCCTTAGCCAAAACCGCTCCCTTCTCGCACCCGCCCTATGTGCTAGCATGCCACCTAATTGGACGAAGCCGTTATGACAACAATAGCAACGTTAGAAAACTCATACCCTAGTGATTCTTAATTTTGATTCTTATGTTTTTGCGAATTTGAAAACCCTTGAATTCGGTCGGATTTTACCGGGCTCAAATTATTTCCTGTTTCTCTTAGTTCGCTCAACGTAAGCCTGGTTGACTCTTAAATACGATAAACGGACCAGTTTATGAAAGGGCAACTATACGCGAACTGCTTGGTTTGCGACTCGCATAGACGCGAGCTGACGGGTCCACATCGCGACGATGGTAGGTGCCTGTTTCGCTTGCCAGTATATTATAAATTTCGACTTCGGATTTTATGTCTACTTTATGCCTATTCTCAAGCCGCACACATGCGACGACCTGCCATCGTTGGAAACCAGTCTCGCATGTACTGTTCGAACGACCGAGTAGACAACGAGCCTCATCGATGGGGACCTTTTTTAGTTCTCAGCAGGTTGACGAAGTTTATCGTACACACACCATATTTTTCTTCGATTCAAACAAACAGGATCCCATTCACAGGCATCGATGAACAGTACCCAAAAATTTTCAAACAACGAGGAACATCCAACCCACAGATCGTGCGGACTCCGAGGCCGCTCTCATTGGCCTACAATCCATGTGCTGAGATCCTGATTCGTCGGTGTATTTTTCTCTGGAACATTTTTGTCACATTTCACAAGTGGTGAGAGGTGCCGAAATCGAATAGGAGTATTCGTCCATCCGTCGGTTTCGATCCATGCGTGAATTTTACGGCATTCAACATGATCGTTTTTCCCCTCAGACGGGCATCCAATGGGACGGCGCTCCCAAGACAGGCCCATCCGATCGACCAGGAAGGGCGAAGGCATTATCTAGCTACGAGTTCCGACGGAAGGCAGCCCGCGTCAAGATGGTTATCGAACAAGGCACCTACGACAAATTTATCCTTTATGAAATTGCTGATCCCTGATTTCAAATACGCTTTGAATGTATGCATCGTCACAGAATCTACGATCGTGGATCGCGGCCCTCGCCCACGCATTTGGTCATGGGTGAGGGCCCACCCGCAATCTGGGGGAGGGGGTGTTACACATAAAAATGGCTCTCGCATGTCCAATGTGGACGTCTTCTCTACCACGCCTTTCAGTGCGACTGTGTATCGCGGGCTAGTGGAGAAGCGGGAGAGCCAGAGAGCATGCCAATGAGGTAGCTGGCATGCAATCCATCGTCTGAATGGTCACGTGTTTGAATGCGTGGGCATTCGAGTGGCGGTTTTCTTTTTGTCCTGTGGCCGTAACCGATGGGAGTGGGAGGGTCTCCAAAACACCAAAACAAGCCCGAGGATTGAACCCGGCCCCCCAAACAACTTGCACCTTATATTGTCTTGGGTGTTTCCACCAGCGGTGGAATTTTGGTGTGAGTCTTATGGTTAGATGTTCTCTTCCCTCCTGTGCACTGCAAATGAAGGGGGTGTGTGTTATTTTGGTGTATAGTTGTTGGTAGGACTGGTGGGTCCTATGAGGATGTTTGGTAATATGGGTGTAATATTGGGGAAGAAGGTGACAAAACGGGTGCAGAGACGTTGTATGATGGGTTGGATGTCGTGGCACTACGCAAAGCAGTGCTCTATTGTTTTTGGTTCGTTACGTGGGCACAGTGGCGACAAGGGGGGGGGGGACCGGTAGCTGTGGCTGACTTGGATGGATCTGTAGAATATACGGAGCATGACATCTTGTGGGCGAAGGCGGAGGGGGGTGTTGAGGATGTTATTGTGGATGTAGCGCCACTGAAAAAAGGTATTGGGGTAATTCTCTTCCCATTTTTGTTCGGACGTTGATGAGGGGGTTTCACGTTTCAAGAAGACTTTGTGGAGATCTTGGAGGGATGGGTTTCCATTCTTCATGCGGTATCTAGGGATGTCTGGTTGGTGTGGTGTGGTGTGCCTACAAAAGATTCCCTTTTCACATACACTGGTGTGCAGTCTGGCCCGAGGAAATGTCGGGGTTGGGTCCATGGGTGCCAGTGCAGGCGGCCCATGACCAAGCAGACTTGGAGAGGGTAACCCCAGATTTCGGGGTCCCGTTGTCGTAGCCTATAAACGATGGTTATAGGTAGTCCAGTGAGAGAGGGTACGGTAACATACGGGGTGCATTTGTAGATATCCGCAAGGAGAGGTGGATTTGTCATTATAGAGACCCAAGGGAGAGGGAGATGTTGTCGAACTTCCTCGAGCACTCGAGTTTGGCTAAGGGTGGGTGATTTCCCGAGCGTCTGGGAGATAAGTTGGGGGTTGAAAAGTTGTCTCACCTGTACCTCAGAGGTGAGGAGGAAGCGTTCTCGAGGGGTGATGCCGAAGGGTTGAGAAGTTGGTTGGAGGAGGTGTCTATTATGGGCTACAAATTCTAGGGAGATGTCTTGCGAGATGAGATTTGGAGGGAGGATAGTGGGGTTGGTGTCTAAGAAGTGGGAGATGTTTTGTCTCAGCTGGATTTTGCGAATTTGAGTATTTTTGGGTGAGAGATGAAAAGGTGTCCTTCTTTCGGAAGGCTTTGGGTGTCCGAAACTGTTTTTTTCCATTTGTCTCGAGGGGGGGGGGGATCGGGTACTTGTACATCCATTTTACGCTTTTCGCTTGGATGAGATGTGAGGGCCATTTAATTGCTAGTCCTTGATCCGTGCGTGGGCAGATGATAGTTTTGTGGGTGTAAAGATGGACGAATCTTTGGGGGTCCGCATGGGCTTTGTGGGAAGACAGGAATTGCGTGAGGGTGTTGGTTAGAGATTTTAGGTGATGTTGCGTGGGGGGTAGGGTGGACAAGTAGTACATGAATTTTGGACTAAGGTAGGAATTTATCGTGACCACTTTTGTTTGGGACGGGCTTCTAAAATTGTTCCAGAGGGGAATGGCTGCTTCGATCTTGCTCACAATTGGATCCCAAGTTGTCCCGGTCGTTGGAGTGGAATGGAATTGGATGCCTAAAATGTGGATTGCGCCGTTTGTCACAGGGAAGGGGGTCGTGTTGGGATGTGGGTGTGTTGGCCAATGGGGAGGATGACGGTTTTTATGGGGCTTACTTCGAGGCGTGTCTGGTTAGCAATTGTTGTGAACAAGTGTCGGGTTCGGTTGAGTTCTTGTACTGAGCGGATGAGTAGGGTTGTATCGTTTGCGTGTCCCGCAAACAGCCGATAGGCAAAGGACAGGGATGGGACACCTTGTGGGTGCCATTTAATGTATACTGAGATGGGCTCCATGGCACAGATGAAGAGTAGGGGTGCTAACGGACACCCTTGGCGGACGCTGGAGATGAGGGTGATGGGGGCCGAGAGCTCACCGTTGATGAGCAGTTGTGTGGTAGTATTATTATGTAGGAGTTGGACCCGCTTCATAAAGTATACAAGAATGCTAAGGTGCAGCATGGAATGCATCGGGTAAGGTCTGCTCAAGGTATCGTACGCCTTTTCAAAGTCTGCCGCAAGGAAGTATAACTATTCTTTGTTGGCGATGGCCCAGTGTTGGACGTCATGGAGTTGAGAAAGTGTGTGTTGAATGTGTCCACATTTGACGAAGCCTCTCTGGTCTTGATGAATAATGTAGGGTAGCGCCTTGTTAAGACAGATTGCGAGTACTTTGGCTAAGATCTTGTTTTCTACGGTTAGCAGGGATATTGGTATGTGATATGATATTTTGTCTTTGTCTCCTTTCTTGTGGATAAGGGTGGTGTATGCACCTGCGAAGTAAGTATATTCCAAGGGGTTGTTAAGGACTTGGTGGTAGTAGCGAAGAAGAGACTTTGTGAAGTGCAGGTTGTTTCCGCATAAGGTTTGGTAAAGTTCTCCTGGGAGGCCGTCTGGGCCTAGGGCTTTATGGTGGGGCTGGCCGAGGATGCTCTCTGCGATCTTGAGGTCGGTGATTGGGGCAGCAAGGGCATGTGCTATGTGAGGAGGTAGTGTTTTGCGTCGGTCTAGGGGGAGGATTTTAATGAAGTCTGGGAGGTTTGTATATTCCTTGAAGGTAGGAGTAGGCTACGGCCTCAATGTCGCATTGCCTGTTTACTTTTATTCATGGTTCATTTGTTAGCTCAAGGATGGTGGTTTGCGCTTTTCGTGCTGTGATGCGAGAGGTGAGGGTATGGGAGGGAAGTGTAGCTTGAGCGTGCCAGTTGACGTCTGCTATCTGATGCAGGAAGGTGGTGCGCGTATTGAGGTAGCTATCGAGGAGGGTATCCCATCGATTCATGTCTGTGTAGTCTGTCATGCTGTAGATCAGAATATCCTCGGCTGTAGATCACAATATCCTCAAAAGACGTTACAATACCCTCTTAGTCCCTTCCACGCTCCTGCCAAGCCAAAGGCCTCCTCCTTGCATACAAGCAATCCCTAAATGTGACCATGCTTCCCGGTCCCGACTCACGATACATGCTCCTAACCATTAGCACTCCAACAATACACCTCAGAATCTGCGCTCTCTACGCCCCTCTTCTTCTCTCCGCTCGCCAAGCCTTCTGGATAACACTCCACAAAGTATGCATAGACATCGAACCACACATCCTCATCGGGGATTTCAATTGTACAACACACCCTCTAGCCCGTATCTCACCAGACAAGGAAAACCTACAGATCCTACTCAACTCTCTAAACACGAGGGACACTTTCCGATCTAAATACCCCCGGGTGCGAGAATACACATACCACTCACACGCTCACAAAAGCCACGCCCGGTTAGACCGAATCTACCACAACACCTCTCTCCAAGCAGATGTCACAGAAATCTCACACATACAAATTCCAACGTCCATTTCAGACCACTATGTGGCCAACCTGCTACAACCGACTTTCTCTACCCACCTCCCCACCAAAGGCAAGGGCTACTGGCGTCTTAACACCTCCCTCCTCAGACGACCGTGTGCTAAGACAAATCTCCCTAACCTACTATCAGGCTCTTGGACCCGATCCAAACCTATAATTGTCTAAGCTCTTAAAGCATTCAGCCAACAAGAATCCAGATGGACAACCAACCATAGCCCATGTGCAAAAATAACTTGAACATTTAAGTGGCGGATAGAACTTCCAAGTGTAAGAACGTGACATGAATCTGTTGTGCTCATATTTTTCAAAAAATTGACCTACATCCAAGTCAAGAAGGCATGCAGGTGAGATGGCAAAGCTTGATGCACCCAGAAGAACCAAACATGTAGGTAGGCTCTCAAATTCAACAAATACATTCATAAATTATTTTTTTGTATCATATGAATTTGACGGTAGCACAAAACTAGATAAAATCCATTGAGAGGAAAACCCATTAATGTCGAAATCAAGAATCAGTAGGGTATGTGATTGGTCACTCCGTCCCATGAACACCACTCTGTCTTTGTTGCATGTGTTGTCTACATCAGGGTGTTCGTGAGCATCTCACCCACACCCAACTAGCTCGTTGTCTTAATGGGGCTTCCTTTTCTAAGCTGCCCAACAACCAATCACTCTGGTGCTTCCTAGGGAAGATGCGTCGTAGCACCTATCCCTTGTCTGACTCTTAAGTGCTACGGTGTCTTCGGCTAGTCGACACTAGAATGTAAAGTCCTCTCCCATACGAGTTTAGGATAAGGTTGTGGTATTGTACGTAGCGGGTTCTAAAACCTTGTCAAACAAGCGATGTTTCCCCAGACGCATGGTCGAGCGGGAGTTGGAGAGTTGTGCTAGACTCCCCGTATCTTCTGCTTGACCCATGGTGGATAACATCTTTGGGACATGGAGTGGTACTTCGATGAGCATGGTGTCCATCACAGGTACATTGTACCTGCTACCCCAATAGAATGGCATGTCATGCGAGTAGAGCCATGCCATGGAGGATATGGTTTTGATTATGCAAGTTGAGGACGGTCATCCAAAGTTGTAGATTTTAAGGGAATTTGGTCTGGACCCGAATC
>SZWC01014874.1:44740-71128 GCA_023375785.1 Penium margaritaceum
CCATGGTGGATAACATCTTTGGGACATGGAGTGGTACTTCGATGAGCATGGTGTCCATCACAGGTACATTGTACCTGCTACCCCAATAGAATGGCATGTCATGCGAGTAGAGCCATGCCATGGAGGATATGGTTTTGATTATGCAAGTTGAGGACGGTCATCCAAAGTTGTAGATTTTAAGGGAATTTGGTCTGGACCCGAATCGTGCGTGGGCCTCTCCCGGGTCATGAAACTCAGAAAAATATATGGTTCAGACATTGCACCGACGTAAGCCTCCCTCGTTTCACGGGCTCTTTTCCCTTTGCCAGGTTAACCCCATAGAAGGAGGCCTCCAAGCATTTATGACGAGTGACTTACTTGGTGTTGCGCATCACGTATCACGGTACTTTGGCACTATGAACATTGATTGTTCACTGTGTCGCACAATGTATTATTTTTTAAGTAAATCGTACGTTATTGAGGGGAACTAGTGAACCCTCGTAGTAGCATTTTGTGTGGGATACCACGCTAGTATTGAAAGGGTGAAATCACGCCTACGGAGGTAGCTTGTATTATATATAATTATGTTGCCTGGTTTTGCGTTTGTGTTAAAATGACCATCTTCCCTTCTTGCTTCTTTTTTATTTCGGATCAGTCATGTGGTCGAAACTTACTACGGACAATTCCAAGTGATCTCTTTGAACGACGAGGGCATTTGTTGACTTTGCGTAGTTTTAGGTCAGCCTACGCTTGTCGCTACCTGGGTGGAACGCACACCAAGGGTCAAATATGTGAGAAGACACATGCTTTTGTTACACAGGCCACACTAATACGAGGATGTTGAAGAAGTCATCCTCGTACCCATTCACTATTGGGTTGCAGAAGGTCACCATGTCATTCGCCACACGATCCTAGAAGTCACACTCCCCTGCATTTGGCCACCATGCAGCTACCTGTGCACGTTTCACAAGCTTAGGATTGTCAACAAGTCTCAGCCATGCATCAAGCAACCACCCAGCAGTATATTTTTTTGATAGCTTCATGCCCAAGTCAAAAGTTGCATGGTCGAGGAGGGTATTTTTCCATGAATGACAAATGCACCTCCTTCACCTTGTCCTCAAGGGGCTTTTGGAGGCCCACGTCACACGACTTAATCTAGCTGTTACAACCATCGGGGACCAGCATGCTCACCCACCCTTGGAAGGTGCCCGATGCATGTGGCTTCCACATATCCAAAACGACGAGGACAGTGGTCTTGCCATTTCTATCCCAACCTCGGTGCACTTGCATGTGTACCAAGGATCGAGGATGTGCACAAACCAATCCTTTGTAGTTTTGTGTTGGCCCATCAGTTGGATGTATGGGGGTAGTACCGTCTGTACGTCTGTTGGTCCTTATGCGCATGTGTGTCTTCCGGGGGGCAGCGGTCGGTGGTACCTATCTAGATGACCTGGCAGGGGAGTATTTCCCCTACCATGGTCGTCGCAAGAACTGCCGTGATGCTGTGTTTGTTGTCGCGTCCAGAAGCCAACGCATGCTTGGCTCCAAGAGGCACATTCGTGTATTCTGGGGAGGGGATGAGTTATTTCCCCGTCTGGTCCGCGCTGACGATGAAACGCTCGTCGATGTGGTATAAATCATTGAACACTGCTCCACAAAGGCAGAGCTGTTCACACCAGGCTGGAAAATCCGCAAGGACTTGCTGAGGTGTAGATAAGGCATGGTTCCACCTCCAGCTGAGATCCCGATGGAAAATAGCCCGAAAGAAGCTCATGGAGTAAAGCTTCTCGAAGGTCTTATCTTCCAGTTCGGGGACATCCTCCTCCTTGGTGACGAGGAGCGTCGTTTTCCAGATGACCATTGCGTTCATGGGTGCACCACCATCACGCATGCACATCAATATCGCCATTTTGACCAATTTGGTGAAGGGTTTGGTGGGATGCACCATTGTCACGAGGAGACCCTGTGCTGTGGCATGCTTGATCGATGCTTGCCATGATTGGTTTCCCGAGCCATCTTGTCCTTTTTTTGGCCAGCCATTGTGGCCTTCACCGATGTGTCAGTCAGGGGGAGTGTTGGCATGTGTGGCTTGCACCCGTCACGAGCCACAACCGTGGCAACTACGGGTGCACCCGAAGCTGATGGTGAGCGGTGGCCGCATTGGAGATCATGACGACCCGACGTGACTCCGGATCATCCAGGGACTTATCCAGGAGCTACGACATGACAGGTGTGATGCAGATGATGCGTCTACAGCCTGATTGGCTGGTCTGCCGTTGTTGGAGTTTTCTCGGTGGTCGAGACCCACGCACCCGGCAGCCTGTACTGGTGTGATGAGGAGACCTGCGACTTTGTGTGTGCTCCCTGTCGTGGAAAGCACACGTTGATGTCTCGGTACTGCCCTTGTACATTTATGGGTGCTTTTAGTGCAGTTCCGAGTGCTCTAGAGTTTTCTCGGTGGACAGGCCATTTTGGCTGATTTCCTTGTTTTGCTTGCTATTCGTGTCTGGATGATGCAAACTCACCTTGCGTGGGTCCATTGCGTAGAGCACATCGTTCTGCACGTTTTGGTGCAGACAGCGGGTGATTCTGACACCTGAGCAGTGAGTTACGACTAAAATCGTAGTTTTAGGCCAGTTTGAGCAGGTAGGAAAATACCGCCGCCCCCAGCGACTCTAGGCGGACAGTAGCTATTTAGGCTGATTGTTGCTCAGTTGTCATCTCTCTCTGCAATTATATTCAGTCTGAGTTTCCTGACACTCTGGTCGTGTCCCAACCCAGACCCTTGCAGTTTTGTCTCTAACTTCTGATTGTTGTCACACGCTGACCTTGTTGAAGTTCGTTGGCCACTCACAACTCTGTGCCCTCTTGCCTCCCACACTGTGCACACACACATGTACAGATTAAAGTGACAATGAGATCACCTGGGGAGATGGCCGGTGCGTCTGTGCTGGCTGAAGCCGTGGACGCCCCCAAGCTACTGCTGGACCCAGGGGTGCTCTCTGGCACTCACATGACTCTTGCATGATTCTTCATGACTTTCTGATGCGGTAGATGCCAGGGCCCGTACATTCTCACTGCCGTGCCCTGCATCATGTTATCTTGTTTTGCATGTTGTGGGGGAGCTGCATTTACCCGGGTGCTGATCCTTAGGGGGCCACCGTGCCGGTCTCGGCCGTGCATCGGTGAGTAGCCGCCCTCGGTTAATTCCGAGTGGTCGGGCTCGACCCCCGGGTGGCGGCGCTCGCTCACCCGAGCTCGTCGCTCGTGGTGGGTGAGCGCTCACCGGTCCTAGTCTCGCTCCCCTCCTCTNGATGGCCGGTGCGTCTGTGCTGGCTGAAGCCGTGGACGCCCCCAAGCTACTGCTGGACCCAGGGGTGCTCTCTGGCACTCACATGACTCTTGCATGATTCTTCATGACTTTCTGATGCGGTAGATGCCAGGGCCCGTACATTCTCACTGCCGTGCCCTGCATCATGTTATCTTGTTTTGCATGTTGTGGGGGAGCTGCATTTACCCGGGTGCTGATCCTTAGGGGGCCACCGTGCCGGTCTCGGCCGTGCGTCGGTGAGTAGCCGCCCTCGGTTAATTCCGAGTGGTCGGGCTCGACCCCCGGGTGGCGGCGCTCGCACACCCGAGCTCGTCGCTCGTGGTGGGTGAGCGCTCACAGAGCCTAGTCTCCCTCTACTCCTCTCACTCTTTCTTGTCTCAATGTGAGCTCAAACTATGCAAACAAGTTGCCGCATCCATGGCGTCTCTCCCGTGTTGGTGCTTGTTGCATACCATGTCTCCATTCACTTGGATCAGCTAGTAACTTCCTAGCAACTTCTGGTATTAGAGCAAGGGGCGGATCTCGCCCACGACCCTACGATCCTCGGCATTCGTGGGTCTTGTGGCCCTCTTGGCCACCTCAAGCCACGCAAGCATGCGGACCCCGAGCATCTCCGAACATCTCCGTGCACCTTCGGGCATCTCCACGCGCTAGCGGGCATCTCCGCGCATCACCGGGCATCCCCATGTGCTCCGGGCCTCCTCGTGCACTCACCACATCTCCGAGCATCTCTTTGCACTCCGGGCATCTTCGTGTATCCGGACCTCTCAGTGCACTCCGCCGGGCATCTCCACGCACCCCAGGCACCTCTGTGCACTGCGGGCATCTCCGTGCATACCACTGGTCATCTCCGTGCACCCAGGGCATCTCCGCCGGGCATCTTTGTGCACTCCGAGCATCTCCGTGCACTCCGGGCATTCTCGTGCATTCGGACCTCCCAGTGCACTCTGCCGGGCATCTCCACGCACCCCAGGCACCTCTCTGCACCGCGGGCATCTCCGTGCACACCACCGGGCATCTCCGTGCACCCCGGGCATCCTCATGCACTCCGGGCATTCGCAATCTCCAGACATCCCTCTCGTCTCCACAGTCGCCATCCTGGACTCACCGCCGCTTGACGGACCTCCCAACGAGGAGTCTGATTCCCCTCGGACTGCTGTCCGTCACGCTGATGACAGGTGGGAGGACCCAAGAGACTAGGACCCCCCGTTACCACCAGACTATGACACTCCGCTTTGGTTTCGCATGCTAGATTCCGCCTACTGGCGGGAGGACGTGGAACGGGAGGCAGCTGCACGCGAGGAGGAGATTGACAGGCAAGTCTACACTACGGACGACCTACCGCCGTCACCACCTCGTCCCACCACAATGCAACCCCTTGGGAGTACTCAGTCAACCACCGCCTCTTCCACATCCCACACTGTCGTCGGCCCACCCACCGCTGCACCCGCTTCTGCTGGACCAGCACCTCCACCTGAGGTTCCAGGTATCATCCCTGTTCTCCCAGTTCACACCGACTCTATTGGCATGGCAGGTGTCGTCCTCAACGCAGCAACAGGTGCTACAGCTACCTTTGCTGCCACCGCCCGTGCTTGCAAGGCCCCTACGCAGACGGTTGTGGGTCGTGCAGCAGACGCCTACGCGCACGCGGCAGTCTCTCTGACTCTTCTTGCCGCTGCAGTAGCAAACGTCGCCACCCAGGTCACTTCAGCTGCAGCCGCCATTGCCACCGCTGCCTCCTCAGCCGCCGACGCCACCTCAGCAGTGGTCAGCTCCATCCGAGCCTCTACAGCAGCAGCAGTCCTGACCCCCACGGGTGCTCACCGAGAGCTCACTCCACACGTCACCACAGGGGTACTGATTGCGTCTGCATCTACAGCAGTGGCTGGGGCGTCTGTCACTGGTCTTCTCTGCCTGACCGTGGCAGTTGCAGGCTGGGTGGCAATCCTCTTCTCCTCAGCAACGGCAGTGGTGTCTCCTCTCTTCGCTCTACTGCCCCGCCACTAGCTCGGTGAGCCCATCATTCACATTCCCTCTCTTCTCACCTGTGTTGACATTCCTTCCTTCGTCTTGTGCTTGTCTTCACCATGCCTGGGCCAGAAGAGAAGTTAGAGGCACTCCAAGCCGCCCTCAGTGAGGCACAGGCGGAGCGCCGCAAAGCGCAGGATGAGCTAGAGCATGAGCGCGATGCACAGCATGAGCTAGCGTCCAAAGTCGCTTCATTGGTCCTAGAGCGTCTTCGCGCTGTCCCAGCTTTTGCTGCAGTCCTTCCTCCTGATCAATCAGGATCTACAAGCTCCTCAACACACCCTACTGGTAGCGGCGCTAACACCTCCTCCTCTTCCCTCTCAGTCACCGCTCGGACTCTCCCACCTGCGCGGCAGAAAGACTTTGAAACGCCGCCTCCTCAGTTCACCTCCAAACTCACCTTCACATCCTGGGAAATGCGCTTCAGTGCGTGGGCTCAGGGTGAGCTGTTGTGGGAGTACTACTCGCCCGCCAAGGCTTCCTTTGTGTCACAGCCTGCCGAGGCCGCCCGCGTTGTGCGGGCACTCATCAACGCCGGCCCTGAGCACCTTCTGGATGACATCGGTACGTACAATGCCGACCCCATCCGAGGTACCAGTGCAGACCCAGTGGGTGCCTATGCGCTCATTCGCCGCCGCAAAACTATAATTGGGCATGCTGCCCAGAGCGCTCTCACTGTGCAGTTCAACACGCTGCAGATGAGGGTGGATGAGACAGCAGACGAGTACTGGGCCCACAGTCTGCGTCTTTTGCGTGACCTTGGCAAGGCTGCACCAGGTCCTCTCTCTTCATGTCTCTCCATTGTGGCTGGTCTTATCCCTGAGCTGTCTGACTTGTACCTCCATGTCTCCCAGACAGAACTCGAGCGCCTTGCCTCTTCCCCTGTCCCAGCCGATTCCCCACCGGGGATTGGTCCCCTCTTTGACTTCACTGCTGCCCGTCTCACTGACTGGTGGAATGCTCTCCAAAACAAGCGCATGCATCGCGCCGCCATTGCAGCAGTCACTACCTCCTCACCATCTGCCTCCACTACAGCTCCCTCTGCTGGTTCGTCTTCTCAGGCCTCTGCCCACTCCACNTTTTGCGTGACCTTGGCAAGGCTGCACCAGGTCCTCTCTCTGCATGTCTCTCCATTGTGGCTGGTCTTATCCCTGAGCTGTCTGACTTGTATCTCCATGTCTCCCAGACAGAACTCGAGCGCCTTGCCTCTTCCCCTGTCCCAGCCGATTCCCCACCGGGGATTGGTCCCCTCTTTGACTTCACTGCTGCCCGTCTCACTGACTGGTGGAATGCTCTCCAAAACAAGCGCATGCATCGCGCCGCCATTGCAGCAGTCACTACCTCCTCACCATCTGCCTCCACTACAGCTCCCTCTGCTGGTTCGTCTTCTCAGGCCTCTGCCCACTCCACACAGGCCGCTGGCCGCGGGGGGGCAGTGGCTCTGGCTCTGGTCGGGGTGGAGGTCGCGGGGGCAAAGGCTGTGGGGGTGGTCGTGGCGGCAAAGGCTCAGCCACCCCTGCAACTGATGTCACTTGCTGGAACTGCGGCGCCACCGGACACTTAGCGCCCAAGTGTCCTGCCCCTCGTGACGACGCACGCCTTGCTTCCTCCATGCGTGCTCACTGGGCGCGCACTGGTGTAGCCGCATCCACAGCTGCTGCTGCCATGGCAGTCTCATCGTCCACACTCTCCTCATCAGCCCCGACGACTACTCCTGCACCTCTCCAGCAGACGCCACCGCCGCCCAGTCCTTGGAGCTGGGTGCCACCGCCGTCAGGCCCTCCACACTACGGTCCCCGATCCTCGCATTACTCTGTTCCTCACTGGAGCCGTGACGATGGTCACTACTCCGACCGCGCATCTGACCGCTCTTCTGATCGTTCCTCTGATCGTCAAGACGAGGAGCGCACTCTCGAGCGTCGCCTTGCCGAGAATCTGCACCTTCGCTCTCAGGGAGGTGAGAGTGTGAGTGGCCAGTCCCGTGTATCTGTCTGTGAGTCGGATGTCACGCTTCGTGGTTCCGGCTCGGGTGGTGTGCAAGGGGACCTGCCTGATGATCGTTCCTGGATTGAGCATTGGCAGTCTCACACGTTCCCTTCCCGTCTTGGTCGTGTCACCTCATCCCCTGCGCGTGGTACCGTGGCTGTCTGCTTGGTTCTTCCTTCCACTCGTGCCTCCCCTGGCCTCTGGATCATTGATTCCGGGGCCACCCATCACATGACATCTTGTCGTTCTTCCTTTGTGTCCATCGGGCCCGTTCAGTCTGTCCGATCTGTGCGCACTGGCTCGGGTCAGCTACTCCCCGTCCAAGGTGTTGGTGTCGTCCGCTTTGTTGGCCCTGGCGGTACGGTCTATCTGCCTGATGTTCTGTATGTCCCTGACCTCGAGGTCAGTCTTCTCTCTGTGACCACCCTTGATGATCAGGGCATGGACTTCTCGTCCAGCCACGGCCTTGCCTCCATTTCTCTCTGCTCCTCTGGCCGTGTTCTTCGTGGCGTGCGTTGTGATCGCCTGTTCCGTGTGCCGCTCACTCTGCCCTCATCTTCCGCTGCCTCTGCCTTTGTTCATGTCGCGCCCTCGCTGTTGCCTGATCATGCTGATCTTCTGCATCGCCGACTCTATGACACACACTGCCGCAATCCAGCGCCTCCTTCGCCTTCAGCCTGCTCATGACCTTGATCCTGCCACCTTCTCTCCTGCCTGTTCGTCCACCTATCCGGACTGTGCCAGTGGCAAAATGCACCGCTCACCCTTCTCCACCTCTGACGCCACCACCTTTCACCCTCTTGACCTCGTCCATGCCGACGTCATGGGGCCATTGCCCCTGGACTTCCTTGGTGGCCTTGGCCGGTATGTGCTGTGCCTCAATCATGACTACTCACGTTACCGCTGGGTCTTCGCCCTGCGCCACAAAAGTGATGTCACCGAGGTCTTGGAGTCTTGGCTGCCCCAGGCCGAGCGCGCCTGCCTTCGACCCTTACGTGTCTTTCGCAGCGACCGTGGTGGTGAGTTCTTTGGCCCCACATTTCGCTTTCTTGAGTCTCGTGGTGTGCGGATTGAATCCTCTGCTCCCTACACCCCCCAGCAAAATGGCGTGTCCGAGCGCTGGAACCGCACCCTTGTTGATGGGGTGCGTTCCCTCCTCTCTGCCTCCGGTCAGTCTTCTCTCTTTGCTTTTGAGGCCATGTCCTACATGACCTGGGTCTGGAACCGTGTTCCCCATGGTCCTCTTCCCCACACTGTCACTCCCTTTGCGTGCTGGACTGGCCAGCGTGCGGACCTCCGTCTTGCACGCGTTTGGGGCTGTCTCGCCTCCGTCTGGGTGCCCGCTGACCAACGCGACGGTAAGCTGTCCCCTCGTGGTCGTCTGTGCATCTTCCTTGGTGTCTCTCCCTTCTCCAAGGCGTGGCGGTTCTGGGACCCTTCGCGCTGCCGTGTCGTTGAGTCACGTGACGCTCTCTTCTTCGAGCACCTGTTTGAATGCGACTTGCCCCGCTTTGGTGGGTCTCTCTCTCCGCCTCTTCGGGATGGGGGTGGCTCTCTGCCCTCTGGGCCTACTGTTTTTCCCTCGATGCGTCCCTCCGTTCCCTCTGTCGCCTCCTGTGCCGAGTAGAGCTCCCATGTGTCCACGTTCCCCTCTGCGGTGCTCTCACCCTCCACGGCACCATTGGACTCTCCCGGTCAGTCCTCTGGCTCCTCTGGCTCCCCTACCGCCTCTCCTGCCGGCTCATCCTCTTCCCCCAGCCATGGTGCAGTCTCGCCGACTCTCCCTGTCTTCTTTGAGCCCCCTCCTGTCTCCTCCTCTCCACCTGCCGTGCAGCGTCCTGCTGCCCCATTGTCCTCTGCGCGCGCTGCGTCCATTCCCCCAGTCTCCCCCTACACGCGTGGTGGACGCCTACGGGCTCTCCCCTCTCAGTCGCACCCTGTCGTCTCTGGTGACCCTGGTCTCCGTGCTCTTGGTCTCGCCACCTCTCGCCTGTCTGCCGCAATGTCTGTTGCACACCCCGGCACTGCCCTTGGTTACTCTCTTGTTGAACAGGAGTTCCACTCTGCTGTGTCCTCTTCTGTAGCCGGGTACGTTGCCTCGTGCTTTGCTACTGCTGGCCTTGCTCCTCTTCCTCCCGAGCCACGGACTGTGCAGGCAGCCCACACGGCCTCTGACTCACCACTGTGGGAGCAGGCCATGAAGGCCGAACTTGATGCACTGTCTGACCACGATGTGTATGAGATCGTTGACCTCCCACCGGGTCGTAAGGCAGTTGCCGCCAAGTGGGTGTATCGTCGCAAGCTGAACCCGGACAACACAGTTGAACGGTACACAGCTCGCCTCACCGCTAAAGGGTTCTCTCAGATCCCTGGTGTCAACTTTGACGAGACCTTTGCCCCATTCGGTCGCTACACCACAGCCAGGGCTCTCCTCAGTCTTGTTGCTCAACATGACTGGGAGCTGGAACAGATGGATGTCAACAATGCCTTTCTCCATGGCAAGTTGGACGAAGAGATTTACATGGTCCAACCACCCGGCTTCTCTGACGGCACCAACCGAGTTTGGCGCCTGCGCAAGGCACTCTATGGTCTCAAACAGTCTCCACGGTGCTGGAACCAAGAGATCACGGCCACTCTTGAAAAGGGTGGCTACAAGAGAAGCGCCATGGATCCAACGCTCTTTCTAGGGCCGCCCACCAAACCACTCGTCGCCATTCTCGTGTACGTGGACGACCTTCTCATTGCTTCACCCGATCCTGCGGCTGTGGCCGCCGCAAAGTCGCTGCTCCAAGCGACATACAAAATGAAGGATCTGGGACCGGCTCGTGTCTTCCTAGGCATGGAGTTGGAGCGAGATCGTGCTCGTCGTGTCTTGCACGTGCATCAGGCTGCCTATGTGCGCAGCCTGGGAGAGCGCTTCGCTCTGCTCCTCATGTCCATTCCCACAGCATCCACTCCCATGACGCCTGCAGGACAGTCTCTCCTGAAGTCACTTGATCTTTCACAGTTGGGGGAGACGGTTGATGTGACCGACTACCTCTCTGTCATTGGCTCTCTGATGTACCTCGCCACGACCACGCGTGCAGATGTAGCCTTTGCTGTGAACTTCTTGTCTCAGTTCTCCCAGTGCCCCCGCGAGCGCCACCTCGAGGCTGCATTGCGAGTGGTGCGGTATGCCCTCTCCAATCCTCGTGTTGGACTGCACTTTTGTGCACAGCCATCTGTTGTGGTAGATGGCTTCACAGACAGTGATTGGGCACATGATTCCGATGCTCGAAGCCGTACAGGGTACATCTTCCTGATTGGTGGCACTGCAGCCTCCTGGAAAAGTGGCAAGCAAGGATGTGTGGCACGCAACACTGCTGAGGCTGAGTATGTTGCTCTGGGTGCAGGCACTTGTGAAGCTGTCTGGCTGTGTCGTCTGCTGCAGCAGTTACGTGTTCCCATCCGCTGCATCACTCTGCGCTGTGATAACCAAAGCACAAAAGCCATTGCTGAAAACAGTGGCATGCATCATTCACGCACCAAGCACATCAATGTGGAGCATCACTTTGTTCGTGAATGCATTGCTGCTGGCATTGTCCGAGTCGCTTGGGTGGATACACGGTCTCAGAGAGCTGACTTTCTCACAAAAGCCCTAAGTCGCAATGTCTTCAAAAGTGNGGCTGAGTATGTTGCTCTGGGTGCAGGCACTTGTGAGGCTGTCTGGCTGTGTCGTCTGCTGCAGCAGTTACGTGTTCCCATCCGCTGCATCACTCTGCGCTGTGATAACCAAAGCACAAAAGCCATTGCTGAAAATAGTGGCATGCATCATTCACGCACCAAGCACATCAATGTAGAGCATCACTTTGTTCGTGAATGCATTGCTGCTGGCATTGTCCGAGTCGCTTGGGTGGATACACGGTCTCAGAGAGCTGACTTTCTCACAAAAGCCCTAAGTCGCAATGTCTTCAAAAGTGCGGTTCATTCTGTGGGTCTCATCAGTCCGCATGATCCAGGCTGATCGTTGGTATGTCTCCCCACCCTCATCTCTTGTGCTCACTTCTTGTGATTCCCTCTTGTGTGCTCTGGGTTGCTTGTCTGCGGGTCATGGGGGAGTGTTGAAGTTCGTTGGCCACTCACAACTCTGTGCCCTCTTGCCTCCCACACTGTGCACACACACATGTACAGATTAAAGTGACAATGAGATCACCTGGGGCGATGGCCGGTGCGTCTGTGCTGGCTGAAGCCGTGGACGCCCCCAAGCTACTGCTGGACCCAGGGGTGCTCTCTGGCACTCACATGACTCTTGCATGATTCTTCATGACTTTCTGATGCGGTAGATGCCAGGGCCCGTACATTCTCACTGCCGTGCCCTACATCATGTTATCTTGTTTTGCATGTTGTGGGGGAGCTGCATTTACCCGGGTGCTGATCCTTAGGGGGCCACCGTGCCGGTCTCGGCCGTGCGTCGGTGAGTAGCCGCCCTCGGTTAATTCCGAGTGGTCGGGCTCGACCCCCGGGTGGCGGCGCTCGCACACCCGAGCTCGTCGCTCGTGGTGGGTGAGCGCTCACCGGTCCTAGTCTCCCTCTACTCCTCTCACTCTTTCTTGTCTCAATGTGAGCTCAAACTATGCAAACAAGTTGCCGCATCCATGGCGTCTCTCCCGTGTTGGTGCTTGTTGCATACCATGTCTCCATACACTCGGATCAGCTAGTAACTTCCTAGCAACTTCTGACCTGACGTTGACGCCTAGTGTCGCAGCAAGTGGTTAGGAAGGTTCTAGGAAACTTTTCAACATGTGGGTGCAAAAACACACAATGGGCGTGGGGTAGACACAATGTGCCAAACAACATGCAGTGCAACCTCTAGACGGGGCTGATGTGGATGCAGTGATAATTGTGATAATAAGTTTACGACAAAGGTAGCACGACGCGCATCGTGGTCCCAACGAACACAAGGTAGCCAAGAACTTGGAGGTATGTCATGGCATCGAAGGGCATCCCCAGGCGAGCTTTGTTTGCTGACATGCGAAGCCCCTGTCTAGCGCACTCAGCCCCTGGCCGCACAGGTGTAGATGCGGAGGGGGCCGTGGCCAGAAGGTTAGCAAAATGCGCCCCCAACGTCATGATGTAACGTGCCCCCACGGTCCAGATGTAGCGAGCACAACGGAAATTCATCGTATGAATTTCCGTTGCTCCTCCGCGGCTGGGGGAGTGGGTACCGGTTTTGATGTGTTAGTTGCGCCACCTTGGACCTTTGTTCGGCACCTCACTTTGTACGATGGGCATCGTGGCCTGATAGATCGTCTTGCAAAAACAAAGCCAAACGTGTGGGAAGGCCTCCAATACGATCATATTAATCACCCCAATGGACCGTTGGGGCATATAGTGGACAATTACTGGTGGATGGACATGCACTATGGTCCGCTTCCCCTTCATAAGGCAGAATTAAGCTTAAGCTCACTCTTACCTGACACACAAGATGCACCCTACCTTTCCAAATACCCCGAAGCAAAAATATTATTTTATCTTGTATATTCACATCAAATTACTGGAAAGAGGTAAGAATTGGTCTAAATTCCTTACAATCAGACCTTATCTATCTTATAAGAAGATACATCACCTTGATTAAGCATTTTTTAATTAAGTGATTATTGTTTTCTACTTATGGCAGAAACACCCTAGCGTACACCCTTTTCCGCCTCATTCTTTATACTTTGACGGCTGGGTTTGATTCCTGGGTGGGTTTCGGTGGTGAGGCAGCCGAAATATACCGTATTTAGGACCACTCCTTATGCGAAGTGATGGGTCTTACTCCGAGTCTGTGCCTTTCTCCGACCTGAAATCCTAGAAAAGCGGAGGCTCCTATCTGACTTGACCGGCAGACTTGACGCAACGTTCAGTCCAGTCGTCGACGTTGCCACTCGTTGCAGAAAAAATATTCGGTTTGCTTATGTTGCGTCAGCCATCTCGGTTTTTTTTTGTTTGAATTTTTACTTTGATCCGCCGCAGCCGATGTATGCTCCGGATGTTTGATGGCTATACGACGGAGCCGACGCCTTGAGGTTCAATCACGGTCCTCGCTTCTCCAGACTTGGACTCATCTTGTTTGCGAAGCTTTCGTTTGGAAAAATGTTGTTTATATCGTTGGATTCCTGGAAGCTGGTTTTCTACAGGGCTGGTTATTCGCGTGTTTCATGGCGATCGAATTTGCCGTCAACCACGGCATGAACGCTCGGACATAACTTTCAGGTTGGAGTAGGATATGTGCCAAACTTGCCGGCGGATCAAAACAAGCGTCATCCCTGACCGTCACATAAATGAAAATGAATATTTCTCGGGCAGCGCTTGCTGAGGACGCGCTCTTCATTCGTCGCCTCGTATAGTGGCGAGACGTCAAGTCGTCGGCGCGGATATATTTGCCCGAGAACAAGTCATACATCGGATCAGCACCACAGTCATGCACATCAATGCAGACGCTGCCGAAGAGACCGATGCGACAAAAACAGTGGAACACGCTATAAAGGCGGGAAAGGACCAAAGACTAGTGATTACTGGCGGCCGAGTGCACAAGGACAAACCTTGTCGAGCATGACAGAAGCGAACTGAGACTTCAGGATGGATCGCTTGCATTGATCGATTCAGTTTGTCGATCAAGAGTCATCACGAACCCCTGAGCTCGTGAACTATACAACGCAGTTAGAAAGTTACCATTCGCAATTAGACTTGACATTTCACGGGACATGCTAGGAGACGGTCTTGACCCCGCCGACGTGGTGTCAGTCCCAGCCTGTGCTTTTGTCCTGCTGAGAGAATCGAAACTGAACACACGTCGGGTGCTTGATTTGCGGTCCTTGCAAGTACAGCATGCGCAAAGCGTGAGAAAGCATTTCGCTGCACCTGGTAAGTCGCAAACCGCATGGTCGTGAAAATTTCATTGCCATCGGGGCTCACGCTTAAAATTCTACCGTGGAAAACACTGCATCGACGGCGCACGTTATTGCTTGAAATCGCATTGTTGCGATATTTGTCTCTAGCATGCCATTCACGACCGGTCCCTCTCAACTGGAGCCTAAAAGTGCAGATAATTACGAGGGAAATGAAAAGGGGCCAAATAGCTCGCATACCGGAAAGACGAAAACTGTGACTCTAATCCGCCCAGTACATTCGAACAATAAAGCTCATCCACTCACCGCGAAATCATGTCAATCGCGGCATGCGTCGACGTCCGATAAAGAAAACAACGGTCATGGAAATCCAGACAATCGATGGCCATAGACGAGAGGCGACCAATCGCATACCTCGCAATCATCGACAGGTTGCTGCTACATCGACGACTCGCGAGGTCCACGATCGGCGATTTTTGTCGCGGATCGTGGATAGTCCGGAGTCCACGATCGCAAGAGTGACTCCGGAAATCCGGCGAGCAGGTTAAGGGAAACAGAAACAAACGCATAAGGTTCAGTTATCAAACCTTGGGAATAGAACGTCAAACAATTCTATCATGTACTATACTCATGCAGTTCGGGTTTATTTTGGCGCGGGCATCTGCCGGCCCCCGGCAGGTTCACTTTCAGCGCATTTTGAGTATCCAACTCCCCACAAACCTCACACAACCCCCCGCGACAGTATAAGAAAACCCACCATATCGGGTTTTGTGATAATTGAGGATGAGGTCAACGACGCATGACATGGTGCCTTGACATAGTCATTTCTCCCGTTTGCTTGATAATGGCGGAGCGGTCGCGGCGTCAGTAGCCACGCCATTTCTCAGTCGACGACGGGGGATAGGTTATTTTGTTCCAGAAGCTGGGTAAATGGGCATTGCAACTTATGAAAAGCTAGCATAGTGTTTGAAGTAACACACAAAATTGTCATAATACTGAAAAAGCAAACAAAACAACCCACCGAGCAAACTAAGCACACAAAAACATCCAGCTACCAAACCAAAAAATCCGTTTCTCGATCCTACAAAGCAGTACACAAAAATCTACAGTGAAAAACCATCCATATCCTCGTTATTTGAATGCTAAAACTCTACATTACAAAGTTTGAGCGTTTGATTCCAAAATGTCGAGAGCCGACAAATTGCATGTTACCGTCTAACGGCTGAACGCGAAAGGTAGTTCAAGGCTCGATGCGATCCCTCCATCATGTGTAACATGTCAGACGACCCTAAATGTTGAAATGATACAAATGGAAGCATGCTGGCCGGAAACGCCTAGAACCTTTATGAATTTTAAGAGTGATCCTTACATCCACATCACAAATTTTGTAAGGGGCACATGGGCGAATAAAAATAATTAGTTCACACAAAAGTATGATCCAATACGGTACCTTGTCATGTTATCTTACCAAAGCTAGGGTCTTCCATCTCACCTAGATTATGAATGTTGTTGCACCTTGATGCATAACATAATGCACCAACAAACCATTCAATAGAAATTTGAACGTACAAGTCATGAGTGACCATGAATACATGCACGTTCCACCAAAAGTATCTCAAATGTGTGGGCTAAACGTTTTGAGTACTAATTACTTGTTTATAAACACACTTTTAATGTTATATTTCCTAATAAGGAATCACATCTACCCTCCTACTCTGCGGATGAGCACATCATCTTTATCTTTACATCTTAAATGGTACTATGCAACCTTTCCATAAAAAACACATCCATCGTTGTCAACTATTTATTGGTTAAAGTCTCTCATGTTTGAACATTGCCCCACACGCTCGTTGCTTTTGACCTATTTTGGTTTGCAATTGCACCGTCGACACATGACTCTAATGATATGGACGGCATTGTCATAAGGGTATGAAGCTTGTTGGTCCGAGGTCCGTATTAACACACAATTACCATAGGAAAACAAGACCCTTGTTGGCAAACCCTATATGTTGGCATCATCATTTTTAGTTCACGATCCCCTCTTCCTTTGTTGATATGTCCCTGACTCCATCCTTCTTATTATAAATCCATTTTCATGCTTCCCACTCTTCTATCCCTCCCTTCCTCCTCCCCTCTATCATTGATTCTCCTCCTTATTTCCTCCCTCTCCCTCTCTCTCTCTCTCTCTCTCTCTCTTTGTTTGTGTTTGATTCACAGTGACACACACAACAGAACTATCACTCACCGACTCTTTATTATTCATTTCCACACCTTCCTCTTCTTGTTCGCTCCTAGGCCTCCTTTCCCCCTATCATACTTCCTTTCTCCCTCCCTCTAGTGCATCCATCCACTCGTTTATGCGTCTGCTTTTTTCCCTTCTAACCGCTTGCTAAACCTTTTTTTCTCTCTCCCATTATCTCACTATCTCTGATGCCATTTTATCCATCCCTACGACCATACCAGTCTCCCTTTCTCATTCCATCACCCCTTCCTTTTTTGTTTTAATCCCCCTTTCCATGTCTCTATGCACACCCCCTCCCTTGCCTCCTCCCTCTTGTCCTCCTCCACGTTGACCTCTCCACCCCCTCCTTCTGCCCACCCTATTACTTTCTATCCTCCTTCCTAAATCTCCAACTTTCCTTCTTTCTTTATCCACCCCTCCATTCCTAACCCCACCTCTCTTTCCTTTACTCTCACCATTTTTCCTTCCCTCACACTAGTTTGCTCAAAAATGTGTTCATTAATGCCTCGTTCCCTTCATCTACTTAGATGTCATTCTCCTCTCACTCCGTTTAATGCATCTTTCTATCTCTCCAACCCTCCCTTCCTCCCTTTCTTGGTTCCTTCCTCCCTCCATCCCATACTCCTTCCATCCTTACACTTAAGCCCGCCTCCCTCATTTTCTATGTTGGGTTTTTTGGAGCCTACAGTGACAAATTCACCGCGTGTTGTGATGCAACAAGGGGGTCTTGCTGTTGTCCAGGATCTTTGTGCCTAGCATGCAAACCTTGTAATCCAATGTGTGGAAGCTGAAGACTTGGAAAGGAACTTGTAGTTGAAAAAGATTATCATGTACAAGTATGGTATAAGGAAACAGTGGCAAAACACGGCTGAGCTCAATGCTCTGACACAACCTACCCCAGCCGAGGGTGCAACACCTTGCTAGGCCGTCAAGGCTATCGTTGCAAGGGTCTCAGCACAGTCACCGTACGTTCAGGTGAAATGGCCACCAGGTTGTTAGCACAGCTTCCTCTCCACGCTGGGAGCCACTACAGGACTTACTAGGTCGCCCAAGGTATTTTGACCCCCCAAGCCAAGCTCGTAGAGTGCTGCTAGGCTTCTTGAGTCGATGGAGGGGAACTCCAACAGAGTCCTTCTAGACTCGATCATCATTGCTGTGGCAAAGTTGATGCGAGACACTAACTCTAGGCTCAACGCCTAGACACAACTCTGACTCAAAGATGAGCAATGTCTAGACAAGAGGCAGTAGCAAGGCTACTCTCCAGTCTTAGGCATAGTTTCGCCACCTCTTCTAGGTATTCAAGCCTTCAGGTAGTCGAGGACGTCCACCAACCCAAGGTGGTAGAAGGCTATCAAGCTCACGTGGGTCTTCATGTGAGAGAGCGTGAGTAGAGTCTTGGTCTGAGGTATTGTCTGGCAAAGAAGGACTGCTGGTGCAAATGGTGGAGTTGATGGAGTTGCTGTTGAAGTTGTGTTGGAGTTACTTGACTGATTGTGTCTTGTCTGCTTTTATACTGGGATTTTGGCAAGTTGACGAGCTGCCTTGTACCAAGAGGAAACTCCCTGCATCAAGGTTATAGCTTCCTCCTCAAGGAACCTTCTGGATCCAAGGCACATAACTTCTGTTGGGATTTGCAATGGTGGCACGCGGGAACGGCCACTACCTCACCGCGGAGCCTCAAATATAACAAGGGGTCCTGGCTGCTCCAAGATCTTTTTGTGTATCCAGTAAACTTAGAATAAGTAAAAACGTGGAATATAATCTTGTTAAAAGTACAAAGTAGAAGTAAAAGATCTGTCTAACGTATAACAGCTAAACAGAGCTTAGCTCCATGCTCTGACGTATCTCCTGACCGCAAACTAGGGCGCAACACCTTGCTAGGCCGTCTAGGCGGTCCACGTAAGGATCTCGGCGCAACCATCATCTCCAGTGATGGAAGGCCTTTAGGACGTCAGGGCCACCTCCTCGCCATTCTGGCAGCACCTGCCAGGCTTACTGGGTCGTCAGAGGATTCGGAGTGGTCTTGGCACGGCCACCAAGTTGTGGTAGACTAGCCACCAGCAAACGTGTCGTCCCCTTCCTAGGTTGGCAGGTTGAGCCAGGCTTATAAGGGCCTTGGACAGATATCCAGCATAAACCTCCACCTAGGCTGGCAGGCAGAGCCAGGCCTATAGGCGCCTTGGAGGGATCTCCAAAAGTGTCCTCCATACACGCTTGCAGGCAGAGCCAGGCTTATAGGGGCCTTGGAGGGATTTCCAGTAGTGTCCTCCATCTAGGCTGGCAAGCAGAGCCATGTTTACGAGGACCTTGGACATATCTCCACTAGCGCCTTGGTCAAAGGTGCTCCAGTGTTAAGGTGTGGAGACTTGCACTTGGTATGGTGTTGCCATTGAAGACTAGTTACTGAAGATTAACCATTGAAGATCAACAACTGAAGATTTGCTACTGAAGATATGCTACTGGAGAGAGTTGAGTGTGCCAGGGCCATTGCCTTTTATACTTGTGGCCGTGGCAAGTTGACTGCCTTGGTGGTGGTCAGAGAAGCTTCCTTTGGTGCACGGTGAAGTTTCACCGTAACCATGGTTCTTGCACCACAACTGACCACGTGGCTTTGTAGGGTCAAGCCATCACCATGTCCATGATCTTCAGATCCTGTGGCTTCTCGTGGATCAGTAAGAGTCGTTGATCACCGTAGCCGTAATGCTTGCAGATCAACGGTCCTTTGAGATGAACATGAACTGTTGATTTCTGGAATCATGGCTTGAGGAAACTTTCTCCGTAGGGAAGCTTCCTCTCCACCTTGGTTTTCCGCTGGATAAAACTTGAGCCATAGAGAAGCTTCCTCCCCAAGGAAGCTTTATCAGGTTCCACGGTGCAGCTTCTCCATAAGCTGCTTTTGCCAGAGGCTTTGTTCCTACTCCATTGATGTCACCACATGATCACATGTGGTCCGTGGATTACCGTTACCATGAAGCTTGTACCAGAGCTCTCCACGTAGGTTGTCCACATGGCGATGAGAGAGACACGCTGAGTCGTGCCTCCGGATTTTCAGTGTAAGACGGTCCCCACGTGTCGCCCCCACACTTCTCAATGAGTCAAGTTGAGTCAGGTGTGGTCCCACCTTACCATCAAGCCTGTGTCGCATTGCATAGGCCTCTGCTCTAAGAGGCATGTGCTGTCCTCATGGTCATGCTTCCAAACAAGTCTCCATTCAGTCCTAGAAAGGGAATTTTCACTAGAGAAAGTATAGGCCTTTGAAGGAAGAATTCTCTGTTGAGTCGCATCGAGTAAATTTATGGAAAGGCCCGTAAATTCTTCTTAGAGTCTCTGAGAAGAGTTTTGACTACGCCATGCTAAAGAAGTAAATCTGCGTAGTTATTACTTACTCAAACAACTTCCTCCCCAAGGAAGCTTCATGAATGGTGGCAACTTGGCCGTGGTCCTAGCAATTGATTCGTGCATGTTGCCGCTGACGCAGGGCGGTCCCCACTCTTGGCTCCACATGCAACTACTGAGTCGTGCATGTAGTAGTTGATGTATGTGCTAAGTCGTGCATGTGGTAGCTGATGCAATACTGAATCGTGCATGCACCACATGATGCAGAGTGGTCCCTACTCTAGAGCCTTGCTTGCATGTGCTGA
Organism: Penium margaritaceum; assembly: GCA_023375785.1. Taxonomy (NCBI): domain Eukaryota; kingdom Viridiplantae; phylum Streptophyta; class Zygnematophyceae; order Desmidiales; family Peniaceae; genus Penium; species Penium margaritaceum. Next base: position 64,817 of record SZWC01014874.1, read on the forward strand.
TCCTAGCAGCCCTAGTAGTTTAATCAGGTGTAGCCCCACCCTAACTGGTTTGGATCAAGTACCAGTCCTAGTAGTTTCTTGCTTGCACTGCGTTGCTGCTGACCACGCTGGGCAAGATGGCATGCACATTCTTGTTGTACATGCAACACTTCAAAGGTCTAAGCTCGCTTCCCCCCCTTGGACCTCGATGCCACCTTTCAATCTAGCGTGTACATAAGAAAATTCTTGGTCATACCGTCCTATGGAACGAGATTCGCGGTTGTGAAAAGTAAATTCCAGACTGCTGACGAGCGTTTCTACCTTGGTGCACTCGTCAATGCTGCGCTTATGGTGGTGAGTTGTTCTAGGGCTGCCACCATGTTTCTTCCTCTTTTCTTGACATTATGTCAATACAATTGAAGTGTGTAAGCTCATTATGTGAGATCCCACATTCTTATGGCTCCATGCACGAGCACTTTCTTCTTGACTACTGCTCTTATAGGTCGTAGGCTGGCTTCTACTTGGCCGACTGTTGCATTGGCAGTGCATGTTGTTGTTGCATTGGGATCGTTCAAGCTGGTGAAGAGTCAGCTCGTCACGTGCTTTGAGGCTCATGTGAACTTCTGTCGGTCATCCAAGACATGTCCACCGCAGCTGCTCTACTGCACCATCAAATTCTGTTACTCGGTTGTCTTTTGTTGGATGGAGCATGTGAACTCCGTTTGGGATGCGGAGCCATTGTCTGCTTCGTTGGTTAGCTTGTGGAAATTTGGCGAGGCGTCCAACCCTGTGACCTCAAGTAAGCACTGTTGTTGCGACTGTTGCTTGACTTTGCCAGGGTACTGATGGCAGCCTGGTTCCTTGGTCACCACTCTACTCTCCATGAGCTCCTATAAGACCGTTGCTTGTCTTCGCTCTCTGGAAACGTGGGTTTTTGCCAATGGCATCCCTGATTGTGACTAGCAAAGCAGTGCATGGAGTGATGCCAACCCTCGTGACATCATCACGTGGGTATTTGCAAAGTATCGTTGTTTATCGTCTGTTGTTGCTTCTGGCACTTCAAAGCCTAGTGGCACCATTGCATGCTTTGACTATTGGAATGGTGCCGTTGTGGATGCTTCAAGGGATACCACAACATTCTACATACTTCCTCCTTGAGTAGATGAAGTGGACTTATCTGTTGAGGATAGACATGCTCTGGCATGTCTAGAGAAGAACAAAGCTCTTGATGATGTGACACTGATGAAGCCTTATTCATCTGTAAGACCTCAGGTTTTTAGATCTGTGTCACCTAACCTTTGGGTTGAGGTGTTTGGGTAGCTAACAACTCACAGAAATGCTGCTCCCGTTGGCAAATGGGAGCGACATGCTGTTGCTCTTGCTCCGTGATTTCATGCTTGCTCCCCTGCTGTCTCATGTTGACCTTTATGAATCAAATGTGGTACGAGTGCCATAGATGGCATCTCTGTTGCTATGTGCTATGACTGAACCATGCAAAGCTGTATCATGCTGTACATTGCAGATATTATCACTAGGATCTACACTGGCATGAGAGCTTGTGGCATAAAATATGCCACATCTGCTTGCAAGATTATTGTAGTTGATGACTATGGTAGTTGTGCCAGTTGAAGATGATGTTGAAGATGCACCTGCTGCTGGGTCTGGGCCAGCTTCAATTGAAGCTGTGGACAATGAGCTTCAAAACTTGTGTCAATCAACTATTGCCGCAAAACGTTAATTGCACGTATGTTGTCTGAACGTGCACTTGTCCTAAGTTCCCCCTCTCTTGAGTGCTTCGCCTTCTCAACTACTGCTTGATCTCTCCTTGGACCATATCCTTGGTCCATGCACAAGCTTGGCGCTAAGACACCACTCAATTGTTGAGATTCTATGTGTAGGCTCTCCCCATTGAGGTTGCTTAAAGCATCCTCAATGTCTACATTTGTGTAGGGTTGCCACGTTACGTGCTCACCCTTCCACTGGTGAGTGATGACAAATGTTTTCATCCTCTGAAGCTTAAGTTTTAACTACTACTTCTTGCTGGCGGTACAGGTCTACTCCTCTAATCGCATGTTGAGCATGTCTAGAAGTGCTTGAGCTCCGATATCATGTCGAGGTTTTTGGAGCTTGAAGTGATGAAGTCAGCACGTGTTGTGATGCAGCAAGGGGGTCTTTCTACTGTCCAGGATCTCTATGCCTAGGAAAAAAAACCTTTTACTCTAATGTGCGGAAGCAGATGACTTGGATTGGAACTTTTAGTTGAAAAGGACTATAAAGTTCAATTATGGTATAAGAAAACAGTGGAAAAACACAGCTTAGATCAATGCTCGGACACAACCTGCTTCATTCGAGGATGCAACACCTTGTAAGGCTGTCAAGGCTTTTGTTGCAAGGGTCTTAGTACAGTCACCGTACTTTCGGGCAAAATGGCCTCCAGGTTATCAGCGGAGCCTACTCTCCATGCTAGCAGCCACTTCCAGAATGACTAGGTCGTCACAGGTCTTTTGACCCTCCTAGCCAAGCTGGCAGAGTGCTCCCAGGCTTACTCGGTTGATAGAGGGGAACTTTAACAAAGTCCTTCTAGACTTGATCAGCACTGCTCAGGTAGAGCTAACACCAAACACTAACTCTGGACTCAACGCCTAGACAAAACTCCTGGGTCAGAGATGAGGAACGTCCTGAGAAGCAGCCGTATCAAAGCTACTCTCCAGTCTTGGGCATAGTCTGGCCACCTCTTCTACGTAGTCAGGCCTTCAGGTAGTTAGGGGTGTCCACCAACCCAGGGTGGCAAAGGTTGCCAGGCTCACGTGGGTCTTTAGGTGAGAGAACATAAGTAAAGTCTTGGTCTGAGATGTTGTCTGGCAGAGATGGACTACTAGTGCAATTGGTAGAGTTGATGGAGTTTCTATTGAAGTTGTGTTGGATTTACATGACTATCTAAGCCCAGTCTTCTTCTATACTAGGATCTTGGCAAGTTGACCAGCTACCTTGTGCTTAGAGGAAACGTCCTAATTCAGGGTCGTAGCTTCCCCCTCAACGAATCTTCGTGGTCCAAGGCACGCATCTTCCTCCCTTAGGAGGCTTCTTGAATGTTGGCATCTTGGTCGTGGTCCGAGGTGCTAAGTCATGCATGTTGCCGCTTACGCAGGGCGGTCCCCTCTCTTGGGTGCGCATGCAGTTGCTAAGTGGTGCATGTAGTAGTTGATGCAGCTGCTTAGTCATGCATGTGGTAGCTGATGCAATGCTGAGTCGTGCATGCACCACCTCATGTAGAGGGGTCCCTGCTCCAGAGCCCTACTTGCATATGCTGATGCAAGCGGTCCGAGCAGTCCAGTCAGGTGTAGCCCCACCTTGACTGGTTTGGGTCAAGTACCTAGCAGTACTTGTTTGCAGTACGCAACTGTTGACCAAGCTGGGCCAACACGCATGCACAATCCTATTCTGTATGAAGCACTTCAAAGATGTAGGCTCCTTCCCCCCCTTGGACCTAGATTCATGAATTAAATCTAGCATATACATAAAAAAATTACGGGTCAAGCCGCACCCAGGTATTTATAGATAAAAATATGTAACTTCGCGTACAAACCCCCGATTGTCGATTCAAATGTGCCATGTCGAAGCTGTCACTTTGCGTAGTTATTGTTCACTCTAACACCCTACACTATCAGAACCTTGTGATAATCCTTCTTTTCCCTTTCCTTTTGCTAACTTTCCTCTCTCTCTCTCTCTCTCTTTTATTCCTTCTTTATTTGTCTTTATATCTTTCTCTCTCTCTCTCTCTCTCTTCTCACTTGCCTGCTTTATCTCTCTATTTCTCATTCTGTTGCATCTACTCTTTCAAACAACTTACCAAGAGATTTCCTCACCCCTTTCTCACCATAGACCTAGGTTTTATCCTCCATTTCCCTCTATGCACATCCCCCTTGTCGTTTCATCTCTCTAAATACGTTATCACTCTCTCTCCCTTTCTTCTTCCCCCTGCTTCCATTCTTTTTATCTATCCCCCCTCCATGTCTCTCTCTCTCTCTCTCTCAAAACCTATTCATTTATTTTTCTTTCTCCTCCTCTCCACCGTATGTGGCCCCCACTACTTCTCCCCACTGTCCTGTCCACCCTCACCTGTGCCTTCCATGTTTGCTTCTTCTTTGACCAAGTAACACCCCCTCACTATCTCCACTATATCTCTATCTCTCTCTACCTATTTCTTTCTCTCACTTCCCTTATTTTTCCCATCCACCCCATGCCATCCCTTGCTCCCCTCACGTCCATTAGATACACCCTCCAATTCCTTTCTTTCTTCCAAGCCCTCACCATTCTGTCTCTTCTTTCACACACGTGTTCCTCCCCCTTTATCTTGTTTTACCAAGTTTTCTTCAAGCCCTCCTCTATCCAAACTTGTTTTGGCCTTCCTTTCCTGTTTTTACTTGTCCAGCTTTCCCATATCCCATCCGTTTCTCCCCTTTTCTTATTCTCCCCTTATACTTGATCCTCCCTATCATTTATAAAACCTCTTAAGCCTCCCTCCATCACCTGAGAATACATAATGTTTTTTCGTTAATATATACTTGAAAAGGCATAATCTTGATTCAATTAGACATCTTAGGAAACATTTTATATGAGTAATATATTTCGTTTAGTTTTCCCAATCATGAAATATTTTTTATAAAATGTTTTGTTTTAGTATAAAACTTGATTAAGGGTATCTAATTACATTTCAATTTACATCATCTTTCTAGGTTTAGGCATTGTCAAAAGTCTTTGAAAATCACCAGTTAAGACAAAGTTTTTTGTGTGTTGATTTTAAATTATGTAGTAGAGAATGCTTCAATCTACTTCATACCGTTAATGAACATGTTTGAATCTTGTGGTAGTGAGTGTGGTTAGTGGAAATCGCCAAGTGCTTATGTGGCGGGTATCGTTAATGTTGCTTGTTTTTGCAATTGCTTTTTCTTCGGCTCTGTATATGGCCACATTTGAAAGGAGGAGCCGCGTCGTGATTGATTATTACGAGAACAGAGAGGAAGGCCTCAGACTGATGTCGATTATGGACAAATCGGATACCGAGCTGCACTCCTTGGTCAAGATGATAAGGGAATCCTGTATATGGCCATTTCTGAAAGGATCTTCTCAAATGTCGCCAAAGTCGGAAAATGTCCTTTTTCTCTTTCCTGCCATGGCATGATCCTGGCCACGGCTGGCAATGGGTGGGTGGGAATGGGAGTCCCGCCCGCTCTTTTGCTGACATCAGCATTTGTTCTTCGCAGTTGTTTCGTCACCCAAAAGTTTGTGAAACGGTGCCCACTCACCCACTTTCTCGTCGCTCTCGCTCATCGTTGTCCGTTTCTTAAGTCGACAAGAAAATTCGTTTCGCAACCTTTCGCACAAACGGACATCGATTCGCAACCGTAGGTACACTTCGAAGGACGAGACGGGACTCGGAGGCTGTCCACTTCAACCGAGATTAAACGAAATCTGAAGAAGTCTTTATTGTCCGCTATCTTAGACTGCCTGCCCTGACTTCTTTTGCGCACCAGACCCCACCATCGCGCCAAGTCACACGCACACATCGCAGAACTTCGTCGCACACTTCCAAGCCGGGAACGAGTCATGTACTTTGTGCTTTTGGAGCCCGAAAACCTGTTATCAGCCTCTTACTGGCTGCCGCGACGATTAAGGTCCGGTTTCCCGCGAGTTCCAGCCGAATCATTCACATTCGGAAAATTGGTTTTCAAACAACCCCGTAGTTTATCCAGTGCCAATGGCCGTGACCTTACTTTGCGGACGGCTCAAACCTTTCAAGGGTAATTGAAGACACAGCTAAGATGTGGGTTGAAATTCAATCCAAAACAGAGGGATATGCACACAAAAACGTAAAAGTGCATGGAAGATGGAACCAAAATACACTTATCTTGGATGGATCTAAATTTATCATCAAGATAGAAAAAATAAACACTCAATTATGTAAAAAACAACCCATGTTATGTATATACAGATGCAATGTACGTCGTGAACACATACATACATAGAGATGTACATGCATATATATATATAAGTAATGGCATACATGTGTATATAGATCAAAATAAAGATAAAGGTATACATATAGTTGAAAGAATATGTGTACATATGTATATAGATATAGAAATTGACATACACTATATACATAAATATAGATATGAATATAGACATATATAGATATAGATATAGATATAGATATAGATATAGATATAGATATAGATATAGATATAGATATAGATATAGATATAGATATAGATATAGATATAGATATATATATAGATATAGATATAGATATAGATATAGATATAGATATAG